>CABHPP010169052.1:0-21911 GCA_902168425.1 Peromyscus attwateri | reverse complement strand
CAGCATGCTCTTGGGGTCTTGTGTGGTGGTGGTGGGACTCCCAGCATGCTCTTGGGGTCTTGTGTGGTGGTGGTGCAACTCCCAGCATGCTCTTGGGGTCTTGTGTGGTGGTGGGCTGAAGAGACAAGAAAGCACCACACCTCCTCGGGTCCTTTCTACCACCACTGAACATCAGCACAGACCTGGGCGTGTCTCCTCTGGCAGACGTCACTTCTACAGAGGACTTCGTTTGGCCCCAGGGGCAGTCCCTGCAGAGCTCCCAGGGACGTCACCACATCAGCACAAGGAGCCACTCTGCCGGGCGGAAGGCGAAAGCAGGTCACAGAAGCGGGCACAGTCATGCAAGAGAAATGGACAGGCCTTTGCAGTCCTGTCAGGAACTCAATGGACAGAGCGGAGTAAGCGGCCGCAGTCCTCCCCAATGGGAAGGCCAGGGCTGTTGGAAGTCACTGAAGATCAATGTCCTGACCTGCATGGCGTGGCGAGCTGGCAGTGCAGAGAACGGCACACGCAGGAGCCGCAGTCAAAGCTGACTGCAGCCGATACCGGAAGGATCTGAGAAGAAAGGGAGCGTTGAGACGTAGGAACAAAACGAATTCCAATTACAGAGAAGAAAATGGAAAGAGAAAGGCCACATAGTATTTCCCAGGGCTGGCCAGGTTGACCTGTGAAGGCTGGGTTGACCTTCCACTTGACCTTTAACCCAGGCCAGGCTGACCTTTCTTTTAGAACAAAAAGGTACTGAAATAATTCACTGGCCCAAGATCCCACAGCTGCAAGACCTTTCATGGGGAAGGGCGGAAAGTAGGAGCTTGAATTGGACAGAAGCTCTCCTGAAACGGAAATTTTCCAGAACATTCCCAGAGGCATGGTCAGCAAGAGAATGTAAATGTTTATAAATCAGACTACAAAACACGAAAAGCCACGATACAAATTCTCTAAAAAGTTGGAATTCTTGGGTTAATCCCCACACCTGGCCTCCATAGATTTCCGGGCAGGCTCTCAATAATTGCTGTTTTTGAGGCATAATGTCTCAAATGTAACTCAGGATGGCCTAAAACTCACCACGTAGCTGAAGATGACCTTGAACTTTGATCCTCTTGCCCCCGGTTCCCCAGTGCCGGAATCGTAGTCGTGCGCCAGCAGGTCTAGTTTATGTGGTGCTGCAGTAGAACCCAGAGCTTTGTGCATGCTAGGTAAACACCTTACCAGCTGAGCTACATGCCAGCCCCTGATAATTGCATAACTCTGTGTGCCAGGAACAGTACTAGACCAGAAGAAGATGGTGGCAACAATACAGTCACAGTGAGCATGTGTTGAAAGGGGAAAACAGATCTGGTGATGTCCCTTAGCTGTAACAATACAGAAGGGACCTGGGGATGTCCTATAGCACCTGTGATGATACAGAATGACTTGGTGATGTCCTATAGCACCTGTGATGATACAGAACAGACCTAGGGATGTCCTATAGCACCTGTGATGACACAGAACAGACATGGGGATGTCCTATAGCACCTGTGATGACACAGAACAGACATGGGGATGTCCTATAGCACCTGTGATGATACAGAATGACTTGGGGATGTCCTATAGCACCTGTGATGATACAGAACAGACCTAGGGATGTCCTATAGCACCTGTGATGATACAGAAGGGACCTGGTGATGTCCTATAGCACCCGTGACAATACAGAAGGGAATCAGGCCACAGCAGTGTTTAAAACTGAATTTAGATGGTGATGAAAACACAAATGTATTAATGCAAGGGGGCGCAGGGAGAGTGAAATCCTCTGGATAAAGATACTAAGACCAAAATCTGGACGCTGACGAGGTGGTGAAATACTTGCCACAGCATGAGGGTGTGAGTTCTGAACTCCAGAACCTAAGGAAAAAGCCAGGTATGTGGCAGTGAGGTGCCAGTAATTTGAGCTGGGGAGACAGAGCCAAGAGGCTCCCTGGAGTTCTCCAGCCAGCTCAGCTAGCCTTCTGAAGCAATGAGCTCCCTGTTCAGGGAGAGACCCCGCCTCAAAAGAAATAAGGTGGAGAGCAATAAAGAAGACATTTGATGTTGACCTCTGACCTCCACATGCACACAACACCCTTCCACGAACAAAATCTAGTCATTTATGGCTTAAAGAAACACAGCCATTAATGAAAATTTTACAAAAACTACAAAGAGGATTAATGGGGAAAAAGAGAGAGAGAGAGAGAGAGAGAGAGAGAGAGAGAGAGAGAGAAAGAAAGAAAGAAAAAAAGAAAGAAAGAAAGAAAGAGAGGAGAAAAAAGAGGAAGAAAACCCCCACAAGAGTTGTATGTTGTAGTCCTACAAAATGTCATGAGGTCCCACATTCTAACACAGTAATTCCACTTGATCTGTCATCAAAGATGAGGAATACTTGGTACACTAGGAAATCCAGACATTCATTTATCTGTTGGGAAAATGCACAATTTTACTACTAACAGAAGAAGGAAAAATAAATTGAACGATTTTCTAGGTGCCATCACTCACGGTTCCAGCTAAAGAAAAAAATTAAAGTGGTGAAGCCCAGAGCCAGCGATCAGCAGAGAGATGTACTCCTGTTCCCAGGGCAACAAGAGCCAGGAAACGGCTTACTCTCCTCCTTTGTTCTGGCAACTGGATCTTAAGGAGACTGACTTCAAATGAAAAGCAGTTCTTTATAGTAACACTCATATCGGCACTGTATCGTTTCCTAAGTGACAGAAATCATTAGGAAAACCATGGCTACAATTTTTAATTTTTTTTTTACATTTTACTAATTGTATTAGTGTGTGCACACACACATGCCACAGAGCATGTGTGGACATCAGAAGACAACTTGCAAGAGTCAGTTGCTCTCTACTGTGTGGGCAGGCCCTGGGCTGGGTGGCTGGCACCTTACTCTGAGCTGTCTTGCAGAAATCCCACCCCCCTCATTTTTTTTTAAATTAGAAACATGTCACTAAATTTGCGGTGTCATGGGGTGAATTGGACATCCTTTGCACATGGGACTGATGACATAGTCCCACATGTGCTGTGGGCTCCACCACAAAGGTCAGATTTCTGCACCTGACCATGAGACAGTGAGTGAGATCAAAATTAACCCCACACAGGTCAACACAAAGCCAGGCTGCGGCATCTGCTCAGGAAAGCGCTTGCTGTACAACCATGAAGAAAGACCTGAGTTTGGATCCCCAACATCCACACAAAACCTGGGTGTGGCAGAGAGGAGGAGCCTGCAGCTAATGGCCCAGCCAATCAGTGAGCTCCAAGTTCATGAACTCTTGTTACAAAAAATGAGGTAAAGAAGCAATTGAGGAAGACCCTCATCATGGACCTCTGACTTCTGCACATGTGTACATACATGCATATATGTGTACACATACAAACATAGAAAAATAGAAAAAATATAATAAACAGCTGTTTTCAGGCCTTGGACCCCAAGATCCATTGGATCCCTGAGGAAAGGAAGCAAGGGTGTTGGGGGGAGCTGAGACTTCTCTTTTCACAGATGGAATCCCATGTAGCCCAGGCTGGCCTTGAACTCACTCTGTAGCTGAGGATGACCTTGAACTTCCGTCCTTCTGCTTCTGTCTCCTGAGTACTAGGATTACAGGTGTGTGCCACCACACGGGGTTTGTGAGGTGCTGGGGATGGAATCCAGGACTTGAGGCATGCCAGACAAGCGCTCTACTGACCGAGCTACGGTCCCAGCCCTGCTGTGAAGTATTTCTGTCTGGGGGGAATTAATGCCTGGCCTGTCACCACAGCAGAGGGGAATATCTACTGTCCTGTGAATTAAAGATTGGTCCTTAATTCTGAAAGGCCAAGTAGGCTAGAGTTAGGTATAGTTCCGGTAGAAGGAACTCCAGAAGAATGAACTTCAGGAATTTGGAGAGAGAGCCGGCTTCAGAGCCTTTGACTGAAGTCCACACGTGTGTGTGTGTGTGTGTGTGTGTGTGTGTGTGTGTGTGTGTGCAGAGTAAAATCCCAAAGTCCAGTTAAGAGAGCATTTAAGAGCTGGGGCTCTTCAAGGTCCCAACACTTCCCAGTAGCATCACGGGGCCACACCTTTGACACAAGGGCTTCTGGGGGATATTTGCCCAAACTGTGGCAGGACACAACCCCAACCCAAAGGGAAGTTAAATAGTTAAATTTCATTCAAATGAAAGATGTTTGCTTTCCTGTGCTGTAATAAACCCCGGGACCCGAGGCCATGTGGGAGAGGAAAGGGCTCATTTGGTTTGTAGGCTGTCGTCCATCATCAGGAGAGGTCAGGCAGGAACTGAAGCTGAGACTAAGAGGAAACCCTTGCTTAGTGGCTTGCTTCCTCTTAGGAAGTTCAGGCCCATTGTCTAGGACTGGCACCACCCCCTGGCATCAGTTACCAATTAAGAAAATACCCGGCAGACATGGCCACAGACCCACCTTATCTGGGGAGTCCTTCAGTTGAGGTTCTCTTCCCAGGTGGCTAGGTGTGTCAAGCCGACAGATGCATACTGAGTTCAAGGCTAGTCTGGGCGACAGAGCATGACCCTGTCTCAAAGCAAAACCCACACAACCAAACCAATGAACCACAGCACCAGAAAGACGAGCCTTCACACATGAGAATGGGCAAAGACTTTGAATAGAAACTTCTTTGAAGAAGATCTAGAACCATGTATGTATAATAGTGTAAAAGCAATACAGACTGTCTAAATGTGTAATTTAGATACACACAGTGAGACTCAGAGATGAATCACAAAGTGATTTTGAGTTCAATATTCACCGCAATACTTTTAAATAGATTTTTAAAGACGCATTTTTTGGAAACTTAAATTGATTTGGATGGGTGATGGATAATGATGGCTTTGGTGACATGATCCTGGATTTCCAACTTCTCCTGGCAATAAGAGAGGGCAGACACACTGCATCCTATGAAGCGCCTTTTCAGATTTACATTGCTTCTAGGTGGAAGGTGCTGGACCCTGTCTCTGCTGATGCCTTTGGGGGCTGGCTGTGTTTCACTGAGTAGAGGGAGGCCTTTCGGTCCTGGCTGGTGCTGAGGTGGGAGCCTGGCTCATTCTGGACTTGGCAGGACCTGGGAGGAGGAACCCGCACTGCACTCTGTATGTTCTCAGCACCTGACTCTCCGGGTCAGTCTGGGCTCACCCACAGATCCTTCCAGAATCTGCGGGCTTCCCTATGGCTGGCGTCTGCCGTGCCTGGCAGAGGTCAATTCCAGGAGGGGACTTTCAGCTTTGGACTGGACACCCAAGCCCCTGTGAGCATGGTGCAGGGTTGACTTTTTGGTACCCATCCTCCTCAGGGGAGCGATAGATTCTGTTTCTCAGCCCCTCACCTGTGTGCTTTGGGCTGAAAACTTCCTCATTGCCGGTAAAAGGAGGCTTGGGCTCTTCACAGCTGTGTCCTACTCCACAAGCCTCTTGGAACTTCTGTGGTGAAAAGAGATGGAGACATGATCTATGACCTGGCCTTTCTGGGCCTCAGTTTCTCCATCTATAAAGTCAAGGGGGTACAAGTTCCCAGACAGAATGGGAAACCCTTGGCACAGACGTGTGTTAGGATAAAGATACTTTCAAATACAATGTAAATCGCATGTACATCCATCCCCCCACCCACCCCTGCTTCCCAGCAGAGAGCGAGGGTGCTCTCCCCTGGTAAAACATGTGAATATTTCGGCAGGAAAAGCTCAGACTTTCACAGTAAGTGGGACAAGAACAGACTATAATTAGCCTGTGTTAGCTAAGGTCAGGGTTTTCTGCCAAGCGAGCTTACTTCAAATCTGTCTTAAAAAAATCTTTTAACGATTTTTTTCCCTTAATGTTCAAGGGTTTTATGAATTTTAAAAATGCAGATGAGGAGTGTGGAGTTATTCTGTTCAGGAGCTCGGCTGGGGCCATGGGTGTTGCTCGATTCACATTGGTGCACTGTCTAGGTGGTCCTGCATTTGGGGCCCGTAGCTTGACAAGCAGAGTATGAAAAGGGGGACCCTGCTTTTCAGGGTGAATGTCCAGCCTGCCCCGAGCTGGACTTTGTGCAGTACACCACCTGTACAGCCAGAGCCATTGCTCCCTACCCTGCGCGTCTCCAGACTTCTGAAACAATAAGTCATGGTGGAAGGTGTCCTCCCTCCCTCAGAGCTTGACCTCCAACCCCTGCTCTCAATCAGTAAATGTGAATCCACCCTGAGTCACCCCGTGGAGCTTCTTAAAACACCGGGGAGGCGGGGTGGGGAAGGCTGGGTAGCGTCAGAAACAGTGAGTGCCCGTGAGCAGCATCCGTGGCCCACAGATCACCTCTCCTCTATGCCTCTGAATGCCTGTCTTTGCTCTTCCTGTCCCATAGCCTTCCCTCGGCCACTTTGTGTCTGTGATTCCCATCAACAACTGCTGTCCTCCCACGTGGCCAGTGGCATTCCCAGTCACCCCCCCAGTTCCCAAGGGCCATGGGTTCTGTCCCCATGTGTGTTCTCGATTGTGTAAGAACTCAGAGTTCCAAGCCTGGGTGCTCCTGACCCTGGGAGTCCCGCAATTCTTTGCTGTGGGGATTGCTCTGCGGGGGTCTCAGATCCCCTTTGGTGGGGGACCATTCCTCCAATCCTTCACCTGCCTCCACCCCTTGGGACACTCTTTCCCAAGCAGAATGTGGTGTTTTGTCTTTCTGTATAAATCAGCTATCCTTTAATGCAGGCCCACACGGGCCAGGACAACAGTGAATGCAGCTTCATACAGAAATAAAAACGTACCTAAAATGTTACCAGTTTTTTTTGCTTTGTGTGTGTGTGTGTGTGTGTGTGACCTTTGTGTGGCTCATTGTGTGAACTTTGTAGATGAAAACATCACGTTTGAATGTCTAAAGATTGGGCACGTGTGCTATTATCTGTGAACAGTTTTGCATTCTCCCTTAATGAAGGGTCTAAGTATTTCATGTTCTCTGCCCCTGGCAATGAATGGGTCTGACTTTGGTGGATGCCCTGCCTTTGAGTGGGTGAGTGAATAATTCCTTCTGCACAGCTACTGGTTCCTAGGGACGATGATGAAGGGAAGCTGGTCACAGATCTGCCCCAGAGTGTGCAATGGTTTGGGCCTGCCCGCAGGGAGCCCTACTCAGAGGGGTCTCTGTATATGGAGATCATGGGCAATGGAAGCTAAGTGTGTCTAAGACACTCCCAGTGCCCACTGGCCTTTTTCTTACCTTGGTTTTGCCTGGCCGTTTCTTGGGAAGGTCATTCATCGTAGCTAAATGGCTTCATCCCCACAGTGCTCACTTTGTGACCGGAGCATGGTGCCTTCCCTGGAGCTGCTGACCTGAAGGCTGGGAAGAGGCTGAGGTTGGCTGCTGCCCTGAAGGCTGGGAAGAGGCTGAGGTTGGCGCTGCCCGCCAAAAGCACCAAATACTTACAGCTCACCTCTGCCATCCAACAGTCTCTGGGACATAGCCCTCCACCCAGGACGTCCACTTTGCCATTGACTTTTATATGAAGACCAACCTTTCTGAATGGTTGGCCCACATTTGGTAATTGCCAGTCCAGTGGTTTTTGAAGGCAGTGTAACAGGCCACGAGGGCAGGGTCTTTGTTTGGCAGGTGACCCAGTTTTCTATGTCTGTTTTAGCCTGAACTTTGTCCCTTTCCTTCCAGTTCTCCTGTGTTATCCCATCAACTTGTTGGCCAGCTTCTGCCACATGGCTCAGCTTTGACTCTATCCCTGTCTCAGGGATCATCACCATCATCATCATCACCAGCAGCTGCTGCTGCTCCTCCTCCTTCTCCTTCCTCTTCTTCTTCTGCTTCTGTTTCTCCTTTTCTCCTTCTCTTCTCGTCTTCTCCTTCCTCATCTCCTCCTCCTTCCTTATTCCTCCTCCTCCCCTTCCTCCTCCTCTTCCTTCTTATCTTGGCTCACCAAAAGCTCATAACACTTACAAGCTGTGGAGTCAGCAGACCTGGGAGCAAATCCCCTCTCTGTTGCTGAAGGGATGAGCGGTTTGCAGCAATTGTTAAATATCCTAGTCTGCTTTCCGAACTGAAGAAAGGGTCCATGCTTCTGCCTTGCTTGTTTTTATGAAAAGCACTGACCACCCCACATGATCTATAGTAAATAATGCATTAGTGGAAAAAAAGTCACATCCCTTTGTGGTCAACTTTTCTTAATACAATACATAACTTGGGGCTTGGCATGACGGCTCGGTGGGTAAAGACGTTTGCTGTCAATCCTAACAGTCTGAGTTTGATCACATGGTAGGAGAGAACCCATTCCTGAGAACTGTACTCCGACATCCACACACAAGCCATCTCACATGTAAACACATAAAATGCAATAAAAATAGAAGAAAATATGTAATTTGGGGCCTGGGAGCTCATTGAGTGGAGCACTAGCCAGGCAAGCCTGATAGCCTGAGTTTGGATCCCCATGATACTGGTGGCTGGGGTCTTTGTCCAAGTGTTTCCGATTCTTGCCTTCTTATGCAAAGAATTGAAAATAAGGGCTGGAATTACATGGATTTGCAAAGAAGCAAGATAGCTTTTTTCAGAGTGAAGCAAGAGATAGATTAGAGAGGGATGTACTGTCAAGATTGATAGCAGGCCATCTGAGTGAGAGTACTCAAGCCCTGTTACTGTCTGGGGCTTCAAGAGGAGGGGCTGGTTACTAGGGGGGATAATTTGGGTGGTTCTCTATTTTGATTGACAGATTATGCTGTATATTCATTTTTCCCATTACGCAGTCCCTTCTCATAATGCATCTGATTTTAATGTTATGTACCCCCGATTTGCATAGGCATAAGATGGTAAGTAGGGGCTGCTCCCTAAATGGTTACTAGAGGACACATTTCTGCTTTACTGCGCATGTAAACCAAATCAGTTCAGGCCGGATCATCCCTTCTGTTCGTCATACGTTGGGAATACACTTGACTAGAAACTGTTTACATTTGATTGTTATTGGGAGTGGGGAAATCTATACTGTTGTTCAGGGTTGTGAGGACCTGTAGCCTGATGCAGGGGTAGGGGAGGGGGTTCTGTGGTTGCTAGGTGCATTATTTGGAGAGGGGTCTGTGTGTACAGTATATGCATGTGAACTAGGTTGACAAGTGTGTTATTACAAGGTTTTGCATGTGTGTGTGTGTATGTGTGTGTGTGTGTGTGTGTGTGTGTGTGTGTATGTGTGTGTGTTCATATTCCCAAACCAAATGGGACTCTAAGCTAAACTCTGTCCTGTGCTTGTTTATGTCACCAGAATCCACTAAAATGCTGGAGGAAAATCACGAAGACACTCATGAGTCTGGAATTCCTGCGCCGCTGTGGGAAGATGGCAGGCAGGACAGGAGACTCTGGAAGCACGGGTGGCAGCTGGCTCGGTGTGTGCTGCAGTCAATGAGAGACCCTTTCTCAAACAAGGGTCATTGGAGGATGATGTCACGGGAGGCAGTCCTCTGACCTCCGCCTGTGTTCTGTGACGTATGTGTGCCCAAATCCACACACACACACACACACACACACACACACACACACACACATCAGATACAAACACATGTGCTTCTGCCCTGGGATATGTGTCCCCAAATCCACACATACACACACACATCATATGCAAACACAACACGCACAAGGAAATACGTAATTTGGAAAAAGCTGCATTGAAAGCGAACATTCTAAGGCCCCTTGAGGAGTTGGGACCTGGGCAGAAGAGCTCTGCTGGAGCCATCAGGTACACACCCAGAGCCCATTCTGGCTTTCAGTACTTCGTTCTTCATCTGCTTGGTTCCAGGCAGCGGCTGTTTCTGACCTGGCCCTGACTAGGCCAGGCTCATTCATAACACTGTGGAAGATTCCCAAGCCCTTGCTACGTTTCCACACCAAGGTGTGTTATCATCTTAAAGAACGGAAGAGGAGCTGAGGACGCGGCTCAGTTGGTGGAGTACTTGCCAAGTGTGTCTAGTCCCTGGGTTCGATTCTAAAACTGGGCATGGGACGACATGCCTGTGGTTCCAGGAATTGACGAGCAGAGGTAGAAAGATCAGGAGCTCAAGGTCATTCTTTGTTACATATCAAGTTCCAGGCCAGCCTGGGCTCCAGGAACAAGCTAACAAAAATTGAAGAAGAGGAAGCTCATTCATGCAGAGGCTATTTCTCATCCCCATATTTTGAAAGAAGGGACCCCTTGTCTCCCTGGAAGACCATTCAAGAAATGAGTACATATTTTGATTTTTGACTTGAATTTGGGTATAAACTAATTCCCACTTTCTTTAAAACATTCTTCTGTTTTATTTATGTGTGTGTCTATTATAAATGTTCTTTTATTTAAAAAAAACATTGGAAAGTCACACCCCAGGAAAGTACACCTCTTCCCAACATGGGGCATTTCGCCCCTTTGCCTACTGACCTGGACCTGTCTTCTCTTGGGGGTGAGTAAAGACCTGGTGTGTGGTGGTGGTGATGGTTTGGGGGGCGAGGGGGGACTGCACCCACACAAGCCTTGGTCTCTGCACTTCCTGCAGTGTCCGACAGAGGGCGCCCGTGACACTATCAGACTTTCTTACTGATTGGCTGGCTGCAGACAAGAAGCCATTCAGCCCCTCCCTGATGGAAGCAGAGGTGGCCAGGAAGGTCTTCACTTGCTGTTTCCCGTGGGCCTGCACAATGGCCCGCAAGGACAGGGGTAGGTGCTGGCAAGCTTACATCTAGTCTGACTGACAGACGGTGCTTCCTACCCATTTGAGATGACTAAGCCCTGTGGTCTGGGCACTTCTCAACTGCAAGGGTAATAGTGACACCAGAAATGGGTGTCAGCTCTTCTGCTGGTGGCAAAGACAGCTGGTGCGTGGACACATCAGGGCTCACACACAGTGTGGCTAAATACAGAACTGAGGGCTGAGTAGGACTCAGTAAGGTGCTTGCTACGCAGGCATGAGGAATGCAAGTTAGATCTTCAGAACTCCTGTGAGGGAAAACAAAAACAAAAACAGATTGACACAGAAGTGCACATTTGTAATCCCAGCACTGGGCCAGCTCACCAGCCAGCCTGGCTGAATTGGTGAGCGCCAGGCCAATGGAGACTCTGTCACAAAAAATGGTGTCTGAGGAATGATACTGAAGGTTGACCTGTGGAACACACACACACACACACACACACACACACACACACACACACACGAGTCACAGAATTTTGTTCAGGCTCACCTCAAGCTCAGGGCAATCCTCCTGAAGCAGCTTTCAAGTGGGATTTCTCCGTGGAAAAACACAGGCAAGTGATCTGGGCAGCAAAGCTAAAAGATGGATTCTGGAATTTGGGTAGCATTTGAGTGTGTACCTCAAGATTCGGATGAGATGGTACTGAAGTCATGGGAGAGTCGGGAATAGTCAAGCCTGGCTCCCTAGCCCCTCTCTCCTGCCGGATCCCTCTGTAGGTTCTGTTCTCTTCCCATTTCTGTTGTGACGTACCCAGAGGGTCTCTTTTTGGCTAGGACATCTGCATAATTCTATTACTTGAACCATGAACCAAATAAACATGCTCACCAAATACCCACCACAAGCATTTTGTTATAGCAACAAAAAACACACCAAGTGTAAGTAAACTGCAAAAGCTCTGGGTTTGGTGTCCCGGGTTTCGGCACCAAAATGTTAGTAAATTGATGGCTGAAACTGCAAGGAGACAGTTCAGCCCTAGAGGGCGAGGTATCTCGGACACCTCACAGCTACTTAGGACAAGAGCTCTGCCCTGAAGGTGTCCCAGACACCTGGAGCTGTTTAGCACAGCTCTGATGGCTGGGACTGCAAAGAAACAGCCCAACCTTGGAAAGGAAGGTTTTCTGACTTCTTGGGAGAGTCAGACCTGGAACTGCTTCAGCAAGGAAGGGTATCCTGACTCTTCGGGAAGGTCAGGATATACCTGGTATAATGGTATGATGGGTGATGGTTTCCCCGCAGGACACAGCAATCCTGTTCCTCTCCTGGAGAGCCACAATCTCTGGCTCAGTGTTACCAGCTCTTTCTTGCTCAGTCCACTATGGGACATCCCAGCAAGGTTCTTCTCTTCAGCTCCCCCTTGCTCAGTCCACTATGGGACGTCCCAGCAAGGTTCTTCTGTTCAGCTGTCAATGAAGGTCTTCACCCCAATATTCTTTTGAGAAAGAGGTTTATTTGGGAAGGAGGGGTCCAGGAGAGTAGCTGCCTCTACCAGGGTGGAGAACAGCTCACAACTGACCGGGCAGGGTGGTTTATATAGGATGTCTAGGGGGCGGAGTCAACTGTGATTGGTTAGTTTATTTTCTGCCCAGGGATTGGCCAGTTTTGTGAGCAAAGGGCAGAGATGGCCCTGATTTCAGGGCCAAACTGTGTTTCTTTCACTGACCTTTCTTGGCTTTTTGACACTACCTCTAAGGCCAGGGCACATTTCTTTCACTGACTCTGATTCTAGGGGCCAAGAGTGTTATTTTGGTACTAGTCTCAGAGTCAGGGCATATTTCCTGGGTTCTGGGTTTGGGGATAAAGTGTTCACTTCTCTGGCTCAGGTCCCAAACACAGGCTGTGTTTCTTTCCCTGGTCCTAGGCCCTAGGGCCACGATTCTACTGTCCTGCTCTGTGATTGGTTGATTTCACAAGTCAGTTGGACAGGGACAGAGATGGCTCTGATCTGAGCTAAACTGTGTTTCTCTCACTGGCCTTACTTAGCTTTCTGTCACTACCTCTAAAGCCAGGGCACATTTCATTCACTGACTCTGATTCTAGGGACCAAGAGTGTTTCTTTGGTACTGGTTTCAGAGTCAGGGCATGTTTCCTTGGTTCATTTCTCTGGCCCATGTCCCAAACACAGGCTGTGTTTCTTTCCCTGGTCCTGAGCCCTAGGTCCAGGATTCTTCTGTCCTGCTCTGTGATTGGTTGATTTCACAAGTCAATTGGACAGGGGCAGAGATGGCTCTGATCTAAGCTAAACTGTGTTTCTCTCACTGGCTTTATCTGAGCCATCCTTCCCTAATTCTGGGCTCCAGGGTCAGGGTGGGTTTCTCTAGCCAGCCCCTTTCCCTACACCAAGACCATGCCCAACTGTGATGCCTAATCTTGACTATTGTGGTGGTTTGAAAGAAAATGGCCCCCAAAGGGAGTGGCACTATTAGGAGGTGTGGCTTTGTTAAGAGTAGGTATGGCCTTGTTGGAGGAAGTGTGCCACTGTGGAGCCGGGCTTTGAGGTCTCATACATGCTCAAGCCACACCCAGTGTTTCAGTTTACTTCCCATTGCCTGTTTATGAAGGTTTAGGACTCTTAGCTCCAGCAACACGTCTGCCCACATGCTCCCATGTCCCACCATGTTGATAATGGACTAAACCTCTGAAACTGTAAACCACCCCATTAAATGTTTTCCTTTGTAGAGTTGCTGTGGTCATGGTGCCTCTTCATAGTAATAATGGAAATCCTAACTAAAACAATCATCAACTCAGTGGGAGTCTAGAATCACCATGGGAACAACCCTCTAGGCATGCCTGTGAGGGAGGTTTTAAGATTGAGATAAGACCACTCCAAATGTGAGTGGCATCATGCCCTGGGCTGGGATTCTGAACTGAATAAAAAGGAGAATGGGAGCTAAGCGCCAGCATTCATCCTCCCATGCCTACTGACGATGGATGCAATGTGATCAACTGCCACACCCTCCCCCATCATGGCCTGTATCCCTCACACCATGAGCCAAAACAGGCTCTTCTCTCCTTAAGTGGCTTCTGTCACATCAACAAGGAAAGTAACTAAGACTATCCATGCAGCCAAAGGAGGTGATGTGGGGAAAGAAACTGAGTGGAGTCTGCAGAGTGGCTCTGTGGTTTCCCAGCTGTAGGAATGGGCAGTTGCCGGTGCTGGAGTGATGGCTCAGCGGTTAAGAGCACTGGCCATTCTTCCAAAGGACCGGGGTTCAATTCCCAGCACCCACATGGCATCCTCATGCAGGCAAAACCCCAATGTACATAAAAAATAAAAAAAAATTAGAAAGAAAGGAAGGAAGGATGGGCCGTTACTCAGAGAGAGACACAGTCCAGTACCAGGGCATAGGGTATGAGGACACATCAGACTACATTTGCACACTGGCTCTGCCACCACCCACGGGGTCTTCACTGTCCTTGTTTTTGACACAGTGGCAGGACCACACTAGCCAGCGGGCCTTCCAACAAGCACAGAGACTTCTAGAGAAAAGCAGAATGAAGTAAAGCCTCGTCCATCCAGTTAACACAAACGACCTGGTCACTGGAGGTGAGGGGCCTTCACCACAGCTGAGTCTCATGTCCACACTCATACACATGAGCAGGGCACCCACAGGCTAGAGGGCACAGCCCACCCCACTCCACCCCACAGTCTCATCAATGAGCCACGAATAGACCATACACAGAAAGTAGCTTCTTTTTTTTCTTTCTTCAATTTAATTGAAGTTACTTAGAAAAATAATCAGGCTTGAATGGCTTTTCCTGGAGGAAGGTTTGGGAACATTTCACGCGTCTGTTGGCAACATGGAATTCAGCTTCTTTAACAGTATAATAGGATACAGGGAGAGAATTCTACAACAGGCCCTTGACTGCATACAAATATGTAAAAAACACACACTCCACAAAGATGTTAAGTTCTATGTCCATATGCCTTACTGAGCATGCTCAGAAGAGAATACGGATACCACCCTTTGTACCTGATGAGAGCAGACCAAAATTTGCCTGCTGCTGTCCAAGGGTCCAGCTGGTTCTAGAAGGTCCTGTTGCCTATTCAGAGGGTCTGTTTAGCTGTGGTGGGGGAAAAGCTGGGGGATGCTGGTGGGCAGAGGGGGGGGGGGGGGGTGACAGAGTCAGACCTGCTGACGAAGAGGTGGGCCAGGATGGGAGTTGGGTGCCAGGAGCGCACAGGTTGGGGCGATTTGTGTATGGGTGTGTGTGCATATCTACTGTGCATGTGTATGTGTGCATATCTACTGTGTATGTGTATGTGTGCATATCTACTGTGCATGTATGTATGTGCACATCCATGTGTGCATGTGTGTGTGTACAGAGGAGGCCTGGGCAGAGGAAGAAAGTAAGCAAAGCCCCTGTGATTTTGTCAGCTGAAGCAGGAAAGCAATGCAATTGTTATCATATGAGCTAAGTGTCCTCGGGCCTTGCGCAATGCCTGGGAGCTCTCTCCGAGCCTGGACTAGACTTGTGTGCTCCGGAGGGCTGGCCAGAGTGAAGTTTCTGGTTCCCACAGTTCTCCTTCTGGCTGAACAAGCAGGAGAGAAAGGCTTGCCCTTGGGACCAGGTGGCCCCTCTGAGACCCGGACAATGGGCTGCCCTGCTTCCCAGACCAGCTGAGAAGGGTACTGAGGCAGGGGAGGCTGGAGAGGCTGTAGGCAGGGACCCCTGTGGCTGATAGTCTAGACATGTCCAACAAAGGGGTAGGCTAAGCAGGCACGTCCTTGTCATTCTACTTGACTGTACCTGGTCCTAAAAACACAGCTGCACCTTAGAACAGTGGCTCAGAGCCGGGACACCGGCAGCTCCTCTTCCTAGCTAAGCATGAGAGGCATGCAAGAGAAAGTCTTTTCAACATTTTCCTGTAGAGAACACTTGGGTTTCCAAGCACACTTCACCAATGGATGTCTTTAGCCAGGGACACAGAATACTTTCTACATCCTGCAAAACAGTCGAACCAATACATATTTTTAAATTGTCACTAGAAAACAAAATGTGAACACAAAACAGGAGAGAGAGTCCCTCATCCCAGAGGCATGGGGATGATCCATGGTCCCCTGAAGGACCTCACTTTAGAGAGAGGAATGGAGGAACTGCCATCTGCACACAGCACTGTACCACAGACAAAAGACAAACAAAGACGCAAAACGTGAAAATCAACATGAATTTCCGTTTCAAATCCCCGAAGCACATGGTTCCAAACTGTGGGTGGAAGTGAGAAGTGTTTGTCACGAGGCCATCGTCCCCACTGAGTGGCCTTTCAGGCCAGGAAGTGGGGGCTATTTCTGTGTCCTTATGCCACCTTCGCCCTCCACAGCATCCAAGACTTCCCTCCCCTTTGTGTGGAGGGACGGGATGGCTGTCTGGGGTAGCATCCAGATGGAGCCATCCCACTTAGGTAAAGCGTAATTCATTTCAAAGTTCCCAGACAGATGCTGTGGTGCTGTTTCAGCTTGCTTGTTTGTGGAGGGATCTGGAAGGCAGCTGTCAATCTTTGCAGACCTAAGACAGGTTAGATCACCCTCACCAAAGGCTACTGTGTGAAATACCAGCTAAGACATATCTGCCATACAGGACACCCAGGTCACGCAGCCCAGAAATGCTGCATTCTCCCGGATTCACAAGGCAGACCATGTATGTATTCAAGGCCCTGAAAAGTCCTGCAGAGAGGAACCTGACTTAATTTTGTTTCCTAAAGATATGTGACCACAAACCCCTCCAAACCGATGTCCTACAGAGCCTGGGCTCTAAGGAACATCAACACCACACAGACTGTTGTATCAGCAGAAGGCCAGTTTCTGAGGAGAGGGGTCCCCTCTCTATTCCAGGGACAGCCAAAGTCTGTCACTGTTCTTGGTCAAACACATGACATAAACCTATCTATCAGAGGTGAGGGGGGAGAAATTGGGGAAGGTACCTGCGTTTTATAAATAGCTGCAGTCAGCTGCTCTGGCTCACATTTCCCTCACATTAAATAAAATAATTTCCTCAGTGAGACAGAGCAGCAGCTACTGTTGCTCCCAGGCTCGCTGTGAGCCTAACAATACCATTTTAATAGTTTCTGTGAATAAATTATTCATTTTTTTTGTTTTTCAGAATATTCTCACCCCTTCACTCCACACTGCATCAAAACAAAAACCGAACAAACAAAACCAACTAAAACACAAAAAGCAAAATTTACACCCCACACCCTCCCCTATCATTAGAACTATTATATACAGCATCTGCTACCCACCCGGACACTGGCTGTAACAGGAGTGTGGCTCAAATGTCAACTGAGAGGCCTCAGAAATGACTAGAAATAAGGACTGGGTGTTGATCAGCAAGGAACCAGAAACACCAAGTTTCCAGCATTCTGGAGGAGAGGGAGCATGGGTTAAGATCCTGGGTGGCTGTCCTGGATGCTCTGTCAATGCAGGACATGGGAGGGTGTGCACGTGCCTGTGGGTACCAACAGTCCACCTTTAACCTTCAGGCCGGATCTTTGCACATCTCCAGACGTATGCAGTGCATTTAAAGTGGCCTGCAGGAGAAGATGTGGACTGGCGATCACAGTAGGAGGCACTTGAGAAATGTTCCCCTTCCCTTACCCGAGACAGACATCACTAATCAATCACAGCACTCCTCCATTTGTGCCTGGAGAATACTGAGGCTTACAGGCGTCTCACTGCAGTAGGCGTACATGATCAAAAAGGTTTCTACTGTTTCTTGCGTTGGGCAATGAAGTTAGGCGGCTCAGCTAGTTAAGTGAACTGATCCAAATGTGGAGTTCCCAAATTTGAGCTGTAGGAAAATGCAAATTTGCTGGGGTCATGGACTCTCTGGGCCATTTGAGAATAGTCAACACCCTGCGTGAGGACCACAAGGATGGGGGCTGGTTCACTGTAAGCTGTAAGCCCTGTGTTCACAGAAAGCTTGTTGAGGGCCAAGGCTACTGGGTTCACTCAATATTCTATCTGCAGTCAAGCCTGGAAAACAGTAGGTGCTCAATAAATATTTATCAAATATAAAGCGACAGTCATTCTGCTTTCACTAGACCCGGCACGTGCCGGTTATAAATTTCCACAAAAAGCCTATTCTTATAGACTGCTAATTTTGGTGAACAGAAAAAATCGCTATTATCCACTCTCTCCTTGGGTTAAAAAATTTGCATTTCTTTACTGCAAGAGACTTTGGGGTTGCTAGCAATCAGTGTGAACCACTCCCACCCCTGTTTCTTAGTGCAAGGACGATTTACTTATTTCCAGCAGGGTTTCTTGAATGGTGGCAGCCACACATCCTAGCAGCTGTCACCACGCAATTCTATGAGAGGTTACTGGGGACATTCACAGCCCCTGAACAATCCATAGCCAGCAAAGCACAGACCGTTGTTTCTTCTAGAAAGACATGAGCAGTCTGCTGCCAAAAAAGAAATCTACACAGAGACTACGTTTAAATAACTATAAATAAGAATCATTAGACTTTACGGAATGCACAGTTTGTGGAATTCACCAGAACACAAAGACACCTTGGAGACGGTGTTGGAGTTTCCGCTTCTAAAAAAACAGGGACGATCCACCCCGCTCCCCTGTGAAGACAGCTGTCCTTTCCCATGGAGGATTTAAATAATTCTGACCATGCCGCTCGCAGCATCCCCCACAAAGACATATTAACTTACAAAATAACCCAGTATCCATAGAATTCTTTTGACAAATAAAAATCTTAAATTAAAAAGCAGGATTCTCTCCCTCTCCCCAACCACCCCCTCAACCCTTTATTCCAACTTCAGGTAGTTTGGCACTGAGTAATTGAACATTAAAAAGTCCAGTTTATAGACTTCGTACAGCTGTGTCTGGTGCTCGGCGCTGATGTTCTGGAAGAACTCCGTGGTCATCTCGTCCGTAGTTCTGGTGGATTTTGCATAGGTTGGGAACTTCAGGTAGCCGCTCACTCCAGCCAGCTGCAGCACGTAATTGGAGTCCTCCTCCAGCGTCTCATACTTGCCCACGAGGTCGTAGTGGATGTGGCAAGGGTGGCAGAGGGAGTAGACCGTCTGCCAGTGCTCGTTGAAGGGTTCCTCCCGCTGCGTGTGGGGGTCAATGAGGTAGGCCACGAACTCCTCGAACTTCACGTCGTCCCCCTTGCGCAGGGCCTCCTGCGTGGCGTTCTTCCGCTGGCGACGGATGATCTTGGTGCCGTAGCGCTTGTGGAAGGAGGTGTTGTACTTCTGCGTGAACTTATTGCGGTAGGCAGACACCAACCTCTCGAAGGGCTCCCGCACGAACAGGAACTTCATGTAGCTTTTCAAGCGGTGGTTGATCTCTGGGATGCTGTACTGGTTGAGGGTCTTCAGGTTGGCCGACACGTGGGCCTCGTTGGCTGGGATCTCCATGGGATCGCTGTACTTGCCCCGGCCGCTCAGGACCATCATGAGCCTCTTCCAGTTGGTACACGCCACCTTGGGCACATAGCAGTAGATCAGTTCGTGGTCCTCATCCACCACCAGGTGCTTCAGGTCATTGGGGGTCAGCACCCTGCGCTTTCGGCTCATGGCACTGTTGGCCCGGCAGGTGTCCATCACTTGGTCCCGTCTCATCTGGTGCAGGACGGCAGTGTTGGACAGCTCCAGCTGCAGAGGAGACAGAAGAGGAAGGAGAAATCAGTGCTTGTCTAGAACACTCCTATGCGGACGCTGATCCATTGGTTCAAACAGTTATCTAGATAGACCCTGCGAGGCAGACAGGGTGAGGTGAGACTTAGCCTAACTGCTTAGCGTGGGAGGCTCCACAGAGGTCAGAGGGGAGTGCCTCAGAAGATGTCTGTGTTCTCTGAGAGCAAAAGCCCCTCCCCAAAGTAGATGTGTTAGTTAGTTTTAACTGTCAGCTTGACACAACCTAGGATCATCTGGTGAGAGAGTCTACATGAGGAATTATCTAGTTTAGAAGGGCCTGTGGTCTTGTTTGTGGGGGATTGTCTCTATTGTTAACTGATGTAGGGAAACCCAGCCCATTGTGGCCATCAAGACATATTTATGTTCCTCTGCTCTTGACTGAGTGTGACTGCCTTCATTGCCCCCCTACACTCCCACACCCCCATCCCGGGTGACGGGCTATAGTCTAGAACTGTAAGCCAAATATATCCCATCAAGTTACCTTTGGTCAGGATATTTTGTCATAGAAACAGAAATGGACCTAGAATGGCCGATCATTCCCAGTCAGAACCAGTTTTCTCAGGCCACCCAGACAGGAAAACCTACTCTGCCCTGGTCTGCTACCATCTTGGTTCCCAGCACCCTGAGGGTCAGAGATCACGTGGTGACACCCTACTAGTTAGCTTGGTGCACTCTGCTGCTTACCTAGCTGGCTTATACAACATGGCTCCTCCCCCCCCTTTTTTTTTTAATATAAAGGAAACTGTTGTCATCTTGACTTGAGGTTCTGGGGCTATGTAACAGCCGCTCTGGGGGGCGGGTCCTGTCTTCCTCTCACCCCAAGAATAGCATCCCTATTCGGACACTTGTCTTTTGACATCCACAGTCCACTACCAACCTGCCTTTCCAGCTTCATGCCTACACCTCACCCACTCTGAACAGAGGAATACTCCTGAGAAACCAACTGTTCACCCTTCACTTTTGCCCCAGAATGCTGTGGCTGGGCCCTGTTGGACTCTCCACTCACTACCTCTGCTGACATAAACACATTCTTCGGCCACACCGCAAAAGGACATTCCATCCCTAAATACCCTTGACTCTGGGTGTCCTTCATAGCACAACCCGAGTCTATGTCGTACTTCCCCTGTGGCCACAGGTCACTACTGACTTTCCTAGGTCACTGGCTCTTTAGGCCAGATTATAAGTGGCCTCAAGACCTGAGAATGCATGAGGATCAAGAGAATGTCAAGTCACTGGATATGCAAGTCAGTGGAGCGCAGGGCTCAGGTGGGACCTACAAAGCCAGCCCCGAACCTCCAGCATTGAGCCATAATTTGTATGATTCACCCCAAAATGTGCACAGGCCCAAAGGACCCTGATTTCAGCAAGTCTTGCCTGCCTTGTCTGTAGAAAGAAGGCACTTAAAACAGCCAAGTGTAGGGTCTTGGCCACCTTCAAGGTTGAGCACCGTTCCTGTTCAGTCTAGGGGCTCAATACTGCAGACTCAGCCCCCAGTGACCTCACTTGATTGGTATACACTTTCTTTCTCTGCTTATTTCTAACTAGCTCAAGGTGATAAAATGAGATGTCATGGTATCCCTGAGGCTGTCAATGAGTACCAGCACCCTGATGTCCCATGGTGGGAACGACGAGATCTAGGGTGGGGCATGTTACCCAGAAATGCTTAATGGTTTCAAAAGATCACCAATGTCACTGGAGAGATGGCTCAGCAGTTATGAACACTGTCTGCTCACCCAAGTTCAATTCCCAGGGCCTGCACGGTGACTCACAACTACCTGTAACTCCAGTTCCAGGGCATCCAACACATTTGGTGGGCCCCACGAATGTGCAGAGTATACAGACATACTTTGCAGATAAAACACCCCCACACATTAAATAACTCCAATCACCAAGACAAAAACACAAAAGTGATGAAATTCTTACACAGAGCTCTAGGCTCCAGGAATTCCATCCAGCCTCTTTGAAGCCTGCCTTAAGAGACCTGGGTTTAGGGGAGTTTTCAACAGGTTGGAGGAGAAGACGAGTTCTTTGCTTGAATGCCCAGACGGAAATGGAGAGACCTCGCAGAGTAGCCTGAATGTCCACTCAGAGGACAACAAGGAGTTCTGACTTGCAACTTAAAAACCCATTACTGTCACATCCCCCAGTGGGATGGCATTCTTGTCTCCAACCAGGGCTCAAGGAGCTGTAGTAATGGCCATAACTTACAAACAACGCGCTCCGTGTACATTCCATGCAGAATTCAGGAGCTGTCTGAGGGGCTTAGATACGTGAGGGACAGCTCTTTGGGGATAGCAGTAGACAAAGGGGTGAAGAAGACACAGGAGTGGCCAACAGTTTGCTCCTTCTCACGGGGGGGAAGGAGACCCTGCTGCTTGCCAGCCAAGCTGCGTCAGTTCTACGAGGCAGGGGTTTGCTGGCGGCTCTGTCGGTGAGCAGCGTTGGGAGATGAATCTCTTCCTCCCCCACTTCCATCTCTCCCTTCTTCCTTTTTTCCCTCTCAAATGGGTTTGAGGAGATCACAGCAAAGGATCTGTGTGCAACTTTGAGGATCTTATTTGGTTGTGAGCTTCTG
>CABHPP010169047.1:0-10256 GCA_902168425.1 Peromyscus attwateri | reverse complement strand
GACATGAATGACTAAGTGTGAGAGAATGTGAGAACGTGTAAGCATGTAAGAGTGTGAGAGAGCGTATGTGAGTAAACATGAGCATGCATGCGTGAGTCAGCATAGGTAAGAGCATTTGTGTGAGACAGCATGTGTGAGTCGTGTGTGTGTGTGTGTGTGTGTGTGTGTGTGTGTGTGTGTGTGCGCGCGCGCTGACTGGCATTTTCCTGGAAGTCTCTCCTGTTCCTCGTCCTACTCTGGCTTGTTTGATCCTTAACCACAGCCACAGCCTCCAGGCCCCTCACTGGGCAAGGCAAATGTAGTTGGTGTACAGCCAAGACATACATGTACTGGTGATTCACGGTCAGCTTGTCTTAGCTCTCCGGGCCTGCGGTGGGGGCCGAAGTCTCCTGCCGTCAAGCTCGGGCTCTGAACGGAGCAGCTGTCCCACGGCTGCTGTGGAAGCAATCGGCGCTCACACTGGTGCGGTCCCCCATGTGGCTCCAGCCTTCCAGGCACCTGTCTATGTGTTCTCTCACGTGGGATAGAACTGCTAAGGCCCCTGTTTTACAGGTAAGGAAACCCCGCTCAGAGACTGGCAATCACTTGCTCCAGACCCCACAGTGGAGCAGGGGCGCCGGCAAAGCCTCCCTGGTGACCTGCCCCTGTGTAACTGAGGTCTCAGACCCCGCTTCCCCCCTTCGGCGGAAGCTGGAGACTCCCGGATGCAGGAGCCAAGAGAGACTTCAGACACCATTCTGCTGCGGCCCAGATGGGGACCAGAGAGGTGAAATTCAGAGAGAGGTAGATCGGCCCAGGAGCACAACCACTGTGAATGCTGAGTCATCCCAAGGCCTCCGTGGGAATGTCACGGGTTCCCAGAGTGCTCAAGCCAGGGCCCTTGGGAAGAGGCTCCATAGGACTTCATACTAACAAGCCTCTGCAGGCCTTCTGGGGGTAAGGGAGAGCAGAGGAAGAGTCTAGAACAGCAAGAAGCGGCTAGAAATGCCCTGGCTGGGAGCAGATGAAGAGTCACCCTAGGGGTCATCTGTGAGTAGAAAGTCACCTCCTCTCAAGTTCAAGGCTAAGAGCTGAGGCCGGTCAGACAAGGACCCTAGGAAAGGCTATCCCAGGCATCTCCTGAAAGTGACAAGAAACTAAATATCCAGCCGAGATCCAGGCTCAGCAGTCAAAAACAACAACAACAACAACAACAACAACAACAACAACAAACAAAAACAAAAAAACCTGGCTGCTCTTCCAGAGGACCCAAGTTCAATTCCCAGCACCAACATGGCTACCCCCAACCATTTGTAGTTCCAGGAGATTCTACAACCTCCTCTGGCCTCTGTGGGTACCAGGCACACTAATAGAGCATACACACATACATAATATTAAAAAAAAAAAAATCTCCCATCCTAGCAGTTACACACACAAAGAGAGCCATCCTGCCTCATCTGAGGAACCAAGAACCATCCTTACCCCAGAACTTCATCTCCTTTCTCAGCCCATTCTCTAGTCCAACAAAGATGATCCTGCCAAGCTTATGCCTGATCGTGACACTATCTCATTTAAATATCGAGTGGGCTAGCCCACCCACCTTGCTGGGTACTATAATCATCTTTTTAGATTTGTAATTCATTTTTTTAATTTTCTATGTGAACCCACACATATGTTCATGTGTGTGGGTGCACACAGATACATGAAGGCTGTAGGTCAAGTTCATGTGTTGTTCCTGAGAAACCATCAAACCATCCTCTGTTTTTTGTTTGTTTAGCTTTTTTTTTTTTTTTTTTGTGTGAGGCAGGGCCTCTCTGTGTAGCCCCGGCTGGACTGGAACTCACTGTGTAGAGCATGCTGGCCTTGAACTCATGAGATCTGCCCGCTTCTGTCTTCTGTGGGCTGGGACCAATGTCACATGCCGCCATGGCAGGTTCTCCTTGTTTTTTTGCGGTAGGATTTCTCACTGGCCTGAGGTTCACCAGGTGGGCGAGCTGACTGGCCAGAAGCCCCAGGGATTACAAATGCATGCCGCCCTGCCGGGCTTTTTTTGTGTGTGTTCTAGGGGCTGAATTTAGGGCTCCATGCTTGCAAACTCTGTGACAGAGCCTTCTCCCCCATCCGTGTCCTAAGGGTTACATAGAACACTCACACGTCACCTTCACTTGGCCGCTGGCCCCAAGTACCTTACTCACTTTACTTTTTTATATTTTTAATCTTGTATGTGAATGCATGTACATGTTCGTGTGTCGGGGTGCAGTGTGCACACAGGTACCCAAGCCCAAATATATCCACATCCAAACCCCAGGAACCTGTGGTTGAACTACTTTGAGGAAAGTGTCTTTGCAGGTGTAACTGAGTAAAGGATGTGGAAAATCAGATCTCCCTGGATGACTGGGGAAGGCCCCAAAGTCCTTACAAGGGAGGAGGTCTTGTGACAGAGGATAAGATTGGAGGGATGGAGCTCTAAGCCAGGGACTCTAGGAGCCACCAGACTCGGGAGTGGGGGGCAAGAAGGCTTTTTCCCCTCAAGCCCTCCCACGGAAACGAGGTTTGGAGTAGCTAAGAATTAGATGACTCCCTGGGAGGCAGATGAACAGGGAGAGGGAGGGGCCATGGGTAGGTGATAAAGGGGGTGAACTTCCGGGATGGCCAGCTTCTTCCTCACCCTCCTGACCCAAGATAAAAGACCTTAAAACAAAGGCCTTGCAGGCTTCTTCTCCTATCAGTGGGCCCCGGCTGATGGACTGGCTCAGCAAGTTTGAGGCCATGGGATCACAACCATCCATCTTTCTTCAAACTCACCAACCCTGAATTAGGAGAGGAAAACTCTTCAGAGGCCTTAAAAATCCCAGCCCTCAAGAAGACACTGGTTTTTCCGGCTTCCTGGGTCCCCCCCTGCTTTACAGGGGTCTCTTCCCTGTGAATCTGCTGCGTGTATGTATTTCCTCACCCCAATAAAAGTCTTCCTTCAATTGCTGATTGTGTCTGTGCCTGTTTGTGGTGTCTGAGATTCCTCTGCCGCTACCTGTTACTGTCAAGATTTTTCCTGCCTTTTAATTCTTTAACTGGCAGAGAAAACAAACTCGATTGAGACCCTTAGATAGTAACAGTTCTGCTGGTACACAGATTTCAGACTGCTAGCCTCCGGAGATGTGAAGGCAAGAAACATTCTAATGTAACACCACCCTGTTTGCATTAACTTGTTATGACAGCCACGGGAGACCCAGGCAGGGTCCTTGCACATTTTTCACACCTGCTGAAGTCTGTTATAATTGTAGTGGTTTTCACCCCACTCCAAGACTCTAAGCCCAGGAACAAGAATTTGATTTTCTTTTATACATGGAGTGACTGACCATGATAAACACCCAACAATGCTTTGTTAAATAATTTTTTTTTTTAATCTTTAAGGGGCTAGGCTGGTCAAAACCTGCCTCAGAGGCATTGGGGACCTGAGTTCAGAGCTCCAGAACCCAAATAAAAAGCCAGGCATGGCGGTGAGAACTTGCAATCCCAGAGAGGGCGAGATGGGGTGTCCCTAGAGCTCAACGGCGAGCTAGCCAATCCTGCTCAGCAAAGTTCTCATACCAAGATGGAAAGAGCCTCAGAATCAATACCAAGGTTGTCCTGAGATGTGTACACACACACACACATGCACGCATGCACTCATATGAACACATCCATACACACAAAAGTATTTTTATAATTAAGGGTTGGGAAGATAGATGTGTGTGCAAGCATGGGAACCTGAGCTTGGATCCCCAGCCACCACGTGAAAGCCAGTCATGGTAACATGTGTCCACACTGAGAGGGGGGTGAAGACAGGGGGATCCCGGGGCTTATTGGCCAGACAGTCTAGCCAATCAAGGAGCTCCATGTTCAGTGAGACACCCTGTCTCAAAAAATAAAATGGAGAGCAATGGAGAAAGACACTGAATGTTAACCTCTGGCCTTGATATACACAAGCACACACATTCACACACACATAAACAGAGAGAGACAGAAAAAAGGGTTAAACTTTGTCAGCTCTCTTTTCCAGTTCAGACTTAAATACTCAGAGGGTATCCTGGGGCATGCAGGTGTGACCTGCCTTGTGGCTGCTGAGAACCACACCTGGGTCCTCTGCAAGAGCAGCCAGTGCTCTTAATGGCTAAGCCATCTTTCCAGCCTCAAATTACTATTTTTATTCTGAAACCATCAAGGATTAATTGTGGAATAGAAGGTACAAACATATATCCACTTTTAAAAAATTCTGTGTATGTGTGGTGTATGTATTTGTGTGCCTGTGTGTATCTGTGTTAGTGGTTTAAATAAGAGTGGCCCTTGGGGTTGGGGATTTAGCTCAGTGGTAGAGGACTTGCCTAGCAAGTGTAAGGCCCTGAGTTCGGTCCTCAGCTCTGGAAAAAAAAAAAAAAAAAAAAGAGTGGCCCTTATAGGCTCATATATTTGAATCTTTGGTTCCCAGTTAGTGGAACTGTTTAGGGAGGATTAGGAGGTGTGGCCTTGTTGAAGGAGGTGTGTCACAGGGGGTGAGCTTTGAGGCTTCAAAAGCTATCAGACTCAGTCTTGCTCTCTCTGCCTGCTGCCTGCGGATCAGGATATAAGCTCTCAGCTATTGCTCCAGTGCCATGCCTGCCTGCCCGACACCACGCTCCCCACGGTGATGGTCACAGACTAACCCTCTGAAGCTATAAGCAAGCCCCCAATTAAACACTTTCTTCTGTAAGCCGTGGGCATGGTGTTTCATCACAGCAATAGTAACCTTAACTAAGAGAGTGTGTGCGCATGCACGCAGAGGTCAGAGGTCAACATCGGTGTCCTCCATCCCTCTCTATCTTTAGTTTCTAAGACAGGACCTCTGACTGAACCCGAAGCACACCCTTCTAGCTAGGCACACACATACAGCACACAGAGAGCGCAGGAGTTGCTGGGGCACGTTGCCGGGCCTGGCTTTCTGTGTGAGTTCTGGGGACCTGAGTTCGGGTCCCAGCTCCTGTGGCAAGTACTCTACTAACTGAATCGATTCCCCAGAGCCTTCGTGCCCGTGTCTAAGGCACAAAACAAGACTCCAAGAAGAGAGACAGGAGGGAGCTGCTGGGGACCAGAACTCACACCCCCAGGAAGGGTCCTTCTCTTCAGAAAGCCTGGAGGTGCCCACCTCCTACTCACTCCAAGGACACTCAAGGACACACACGGGGACACACACACACACACACACACACAGCCTCTCCGCATTCCCTGGCTCCATTGTCCTCACAGCTGTAGCTGGGAACACACTGCACCGCTCCTGTGTGTGTTTGCGTACTGTGCCCTCAGCCTAGATTTCCTACCCACCCCCCTTTTGCCACCTGAAACAAACAAACAAAAACCCTTCCTTTATCCTAAAGACATGCCCTAACTCACCAGCTCTGTGCCTCCCTGATCCCCAGGCAGCATTAACTAACCCCCAGCCAATGTGGCCCCTTAGGCACCCCTATGTGAGGAAGAGTCCTCTCCTCTGCCTCCCTCACGGGGTGAGTTCTCCAAGGTGGAAACCGGCACCTGGGAAGTGCATCCACTTTCCACAGCTGCCTCAACATGACTGGCCTGGCAGCTGAACTGGGACTCTTCTTACCACTCCTGGAGGGCAGAGCCCGAACAGGCCTCCCCGAGCCAGCAGCCAGCGTTAAGGTGGTCAGGGCTGCCTTCTTTTCAGGAGGCTCAGGGGGACACCCTTGCCTTCCCTAGCTTCTGGGGTCCTCCAATTCCTTCAGTAGTCTGGTCTCCCTTAGACACAGCAGGAGGTCTCCCGGTCTAAGGACTCATGTAAAACTGGGTTTGTCATCACATGCCTGTAACTGCAGCTCTTTTGGGGTAGAGGCAGGAGAATCAGAGTTCAAGGCCAGCCTTGGCTATATATATAGATTAAGGCTAGCCTGGGCTACATGAGACCTTGGCTCAAATAAAACAGGCAAACTGAAGGTTCCTGGTGATTACACTGGACCCTGGCATTTTCCTAGGTACCTCAGGGTCCTTAACCCAGTCACACTGACGGAGTCCCTTTGCCATATAAGGCAGCAGAATCACAGCATCTGAAGACCAGGGTGAGGACACTGGGGAGGTGGCATCATTCTGCCTAGTACAGTCAGCTCATAATAGGACATCTGATTAGTACTTACGAGAGACAAGACCCATCTTAGTTCCTCCCGTTAAAATCTTCCCTGGGGCCAGGAAATGACTCAGAAGGTAAAGATGCTTGCCACATGAACCTGGTGGCCTGAGTTCAATTCCCAGAACCCACATAAAGGTGGAAGGAGAGAGCAGACTCCCCAATTGCTCTCCAACCTTCACACGCACGCCATGACACACGTGTCCACACACACCAAGCACATACATACAATGATATAAATCTTCCCCAAGTGTCTCAATTCTATGCCTAAGATATGGGTGTTCACTGTAGTGGGCCCCCAGACCTTAGCACAACTGACTCCATGAAGGAAGTTCCATTCAGGCTGTAAAACTCAGTGCATAGACAGCACCACCTGCCAAAACTAAAACAAAGACCTAATCCATCCAAGTCCATAGTTCTGGGAAAGTCTCTATAGGTACTAACCTTGCTTTTTAGCTTCTATAGCTCCGCTTCTGGCTAACCGTTCTTGTTAAGCGAAGTGTGTCAACCCAGAACATTGTTTTTGTGCTTAAACGCTCACCTTGAGAAGGGCTTGGGGCTACACTGGGATCCTGAGCACCCAGTGTGGTTGCTGGCCGGCTAATAAAGACTTTCTATTGGCTTAGACCCACATCCTCAGTCTTCTCTGGTGAGCAGCCCACAACACTCCTATCTGTGCACAGAGAGGCATCTCATGGGAGAGAAGGCCCTATAAAGCATCCAGGACAGGAGAAAACCGGAAGGAACGCGCCTGAGAGCTCTCCCCCACGTCCCCTTCTAGTGTCCTTAATCGGCATCCAGATGATGTATACTTTATTCCGCAAAGGTTGCTTGGGAGCAAGAGGCTGCAGAAAGCCAACAGCTGAATGGATCCTGAGACTGTGAGACAGATTCCTCTGTGATGGCAAACCTTGGTTGTCAACTTGACTGGATCCGGAAGCAACTAGAAGGTAAGTTGCGGGGCACTCCTGTGAGGAAGAATTTTCTCCATCCGATAAAGTGGGAAGAATCGCCCTAATGTGGGTGGCCCCTTCTGGTGGCAGCCCAGGTAAACGAGACAGAAGCGAGCCTTGCTTTTTGCCTGCTTGCCTTAGTTTCCTTTCTTTTTTAATTAAGATTTATTTTATGTGTATGAGTGTTTTGCCCGCATGCATGTATGTGCACCACCTGTGTGCATGCCTGGTGGCCAGGGAAATCAGACCGTGTTGGATACCCTGGAACTGGAGTTGCAAATGGTTGAAAACCACCACGTGGGTGGTAGGGGCCAAAGCCAGGTCCCCAGCCGCCTTACCTTCACTCTTGGTGGCACGTCCATCCATCTATCTATTCTGTTGCTGCGTTCCTTCGCTGGTGTCAGAACCCAGCCTCTTCAGGCTTCTGATGTTGACTCCACACTAGTGGCTCTCCAGGAATCCTCCAGGTCTCCAGTACCAGATTAGGACGGGTGAGATGCCCAGCCTCATGGACTGGGCAGCCACCAGGTTCTCAGCCCTCCCGAGTGAGAGAGCCATTGTTGGACTATTTAGAATGTATTATGTGATCTGATCTAATAAATCTTAATTTATATATGTATGTGTGTGTGTGTGTGCACACGCGCGCACGTGCCCATATGCACATTCCACCCTACAGACAGCTCAGCCACAGCTGAGCAACACCCAAGCCTGGCCTGGAGGGCTCAAACCAGCCTGATTTACATATTGCCGACCCAGTGGTAGGTGTGCATGTGTGTGAGAATGTGTGTGTGCCTGTATGTTACTGCTGAAATCTGGTCACAATTCAGTCTCTACTGCTGTCTCTAAACCATTAAGGTAGTGTGTCCAGGAACTGGAGAGGTAGGCACAACCCACCATCAGCTCTACATAGACTGAAGTGGAACTAGCAGGGGGGTTGGGGGTGCAAACATGCATAGGCTTTGATAACTAACACTCACTCTGGACGTCAATTCTATCCCCAGCCACCAGCATGTGGGGTGGCCAGGTGCATGTCTGGGAGTGCAGCGCCTGCCTGGGAATATAGAACGGTAGGACGGAAAAAGTGGGAGTGTGAGTCTGTAAAGGGTTAGGCAGAGACAGGCAGATCTCTGGGGCTCCCTGGGAGTCCCTAGTCAGTGAGAGTCCTTATCTCAAAACAAGGCGGATGATGGTATCTGAGGAATAACACCCAAGGCTGCCCTCCGGCCTCCACATGTACACATGTACATGCACACCGGCACACATACATGCACCTGCACACACTCTCACACTCACACACAGAAGAATGAGAGCAAAGAGCCATATCACAGAGGGCCTTGAATGCTGAGCTTAAACGTCTCATGAGTTTTACAGCAGCAATCAAAGATTCCTTTGAGCAAATGACCTGTCCTGCTCACTACATCTTCTCAGAGGATCCACTAGGGATACAGGACGGTTTGGCCAGGGAAGAGACTCAGGAGAGGAAGCAAGGTACCATCCACCAGAAGACAGGAGTTCAGAGGTAATGTGCCCTAGGATTCCCTCCCCAGAGTCCTCAGGCTTCCCACAGCAGACGACGACGGGTGGACTTACACTCCCGGGAGGCACGTTCAGGGTTTGGTTGGGCATATCCCTGCTTCTGCAGAGAGCAACTTCTGTAACTGTGAAATCACTCGCTCTGACAAAGAAAAAGACAGTGTGAAGTGCATGGGGTGAAGGGGAAGATGAACGCTCTCCCTCTCTGCCCTGAACGATGTAGGGATGCCCCAGCACGGCAGGCCATTTCGGAAAGTGTTAAGACTCAATGAAATATGTGCTTAGCATTTGCAAAGCCAGACCTTAGAAAGATGTGTGTGTGTGTGTGTGTGTGTGTGTGTGTGTGTGTGTGTGTGAGAGAGAGAGAGAGAGAGAGAGAGAGAGAGAGAGAGAGAGAGAGAGTTTATTTTCTTTTTAAGTGCATTCTTTTTTTCCTATTCCATTCAATTTCATCCCAGTGCAGTGGACTCAGAGTGGACTGCAGGAATCTTGTGTCTCGCCAGTTCCTCTCTGAGCTATAAGCTCCGCAGGCAGCCAACTCCTGCCCACGGGGAGTGGGGGGCCCTGACTCACAGGCGGGCTGTGATCCAGCGCACAGTGCAGGGCTCCCTGGTCCACGCTTCCATTCATTCGCATCCTCCGCCCTGGACCCTACACTTCCCACCAGTGTTAGGTCCGTTTGCAGAGGGAAGCTCTGCTATTTTAGCGGCTGTGAGGTTCAGTCTGTCTTTCCACTGGCTGGACACCCTCTGCCTGCTCCTTCTCACCCGTGTTTTTCCAGGAGAAAAACCTACCCTACCCCATCCCTGACCAGGCTAGGGTCTGTACCCCCTCTTTATCCTTACACAGGCCTGGGACCGGTTTCCAGGAGTCCCCAAGTCCATGTTTTTCTTTATAGAGAAGCCTCCCTCCCCGACATGCGGCTTGTTCACAGTTTCCCATTAAGGAAGTTTGAGAGGGAAATGTTACATTTTTTACAAGCCGTGTCTAAATTCAAACATGCCTTGAGACTGAAAATAATCACATTTAAATAACTTCCGAGTGGTATGAAGGAGAAGTTCAATGCTAGATATAAATTCACACTCACACTTCCCTTTATTTTTTCCCTTCCTTCCTCGGAGTTCAGCAGTGACTGGCACAGAAAAAGGACTGAGTAAGCTGAAGGAGGGAGGAAGACACAAATGCACTCTAAGTGTTAGTTTGGTGATTTATATAGTGGAGAAGAAAATGTAACCCGTAAAAGAAGCCGGGAGGCTGAGGCTGGCTGTTCCCGGGGCTTTAAAACAGCTGCCTTTTTTTTTTTTTTTTAAAGTAACGGCGATCAACCCTTGCATGTGCTCCACTGCTGAGGCACACCACAGCCCCCCAAAACATCACAGGCTTGTAAGATGGCTCAGCAGGTAAAGGTGTTCGCCATGAAAACCTGATGCCCTGAGCTTGATTCCTCGACTCCACGGTGGAAGAAGAGAACCAACTCCTGAAAGCTGTCCACTGATCTGACCTCCATGTGCACACCTGCACACACACACACCTGCACACACACACCTACATAATAGACACCTGTACACCCACACACCTGCACACATACACACCTGTACACCCACACACCTGCACAATACACACCTGTACACCCACACACCTGC
>CABHPP010169046.1:0-27185 GCA_902168425.1 Peromyscus attwateri | reverse complement strand
CACCCACACACCTGCACAATACACACCTGTACACCCACACACCTGCATAATACACACCTGCACAATACACACCTGCACACCCACACGCCTGCTCACCCACACCTGCACACATACTTGCTCATCCACACACTTGCACACACACACACACCTGCACGCACATATCTGCACACATGCACCTGCACATACACGCACCTGCACACACAATCACACGTGCAGACAAAATACTAAAATTTAAAAGTGATAAATAACTAAACAAATAAAATCCAAGTGCTTCGCATTTTCTACCCTGCCACCTTCAGACACCTGGCCTCAGCAACTCGGGCTCTCACTCTTCATGGTTGTAAGATGGCTGCCAGAACATGAGTGTTATACAAAGATAGGGCATTATTTGGCAGGGGAGGAGAAACACTTTCTGTGTCTCCTGTCCAGGAGTACAGAGTTCTTTTCTGGGAGCTGCCTGGGAGACTCCATTCATACCTTTTCTGCAGGGGCGGGGCCAGATGCCCATTCCCAAACCAAACCCTGACAACAGAACTGGAACCAACATGGATGGCTTCCACCATTCATGGTCGGCTCCTGGGCGGTGCAAGGACGTGGGAGGAAGGGCTCTTGAACGAGCTGTTGACAGGGTGGCTCTGGCACTCCTCAACGGCTGGGCAGGACTCCAGGATGAAGCCAGCTCCCTTAGGAGACTTTATAAACTCAGAAAACACCAGGCAAACTTCATTGAGAACAGGAGACCGCAGTCTGTCTGGCTAATGAGCATGGTATTTGAGTGCTAAGGGTAACCACACATGTACTGCATCCGTCTCAGGCTCCTTTTAGGAACATTCGGTTGTATTCTCTAACTTCTTTCATCTTGGATTGGGAACTACGCTGTTGAGGGACCCACAGGGCATCTCACAGCTCAGCGACAGGGTTGTTCAATCAATCAAGTACTCACTAGGCCTTCACCATACACTTTGGTCACAAAGAGGAAAAGATGAGACGATGCTCTGCCAAGAAGGTTCTGGAAGGAAAGCCCTGGCCCTGCTAAGAAGGAAGTTAGCTGTAGGTGCCCAGGCAGCAAAGCCAAGTCTAAGAAGTTTCACAGGGAGGAGTTGTCAAGCTATGCATAAAAAATACACTAAATTAGCCGGGCGGTGGCGCACACCTTTAGTCCCAGCACTTGGGAGGCAGAGGCAGGTGGATCTCTGGGATTTCGAGGCCAGCCTGGGCTACAGAGCGAGTTCTAGGACAGCCAGAGCTACACAGAGAAATCCTGGGTCAGAAAAACTAAAAAGGGGGGCGGGGGAGAAATCCAGTAAGTTGCCAAGTAAGAGAGAGGGAGGTGGCTATGGAGGACCAAGGCCATGAACATGTTCCCTGTGTGGGCAGGGAACACCAAATTCACTGTGTTCAGAATATAGGGAAGGTGCAAATGTCCACAGCAAGGATAGAGAATGCAGGGCTCCTCCAGCCTCTGACAGCAAGGTGCCGTGGTGACCCCCAGACCCTGGAAGCCAGCTGCAGGCCAGGCCCCATCCTTCCAGAAGCTCCAGGGCCGTACCTGTTTGCTGGATCACCATGACAAATTATAGGCTGAACATCATCAGAAGAGCTAAGTTGAAATGCTGTAAAATGGGAAACTTTATGAGCATCATTATCAATACTCCATACACCTATAATCCCAATGCCGAGAAGGCGGAAACAGGAGGAACCCTGGGGTTTGCCGACCAGACAGCCAAATCAGTGAGCTCCAGGCTCAGTGAGAGACCCTGTCTCAAATGCTGACTCCTCACTCTCTCAGGATTGCTGGTACACAGTGACTCCTAGGGCCTGGCAGATGACGTATTTGGGCTTCTTGAGAGAACATGGGAGGTGCCACTCCAAAGAAATCCTGGCATAGATCTGATCTGATATGGCCTAAGAACAGTAACAACTGAGGAGGGCCAGGGGGCATGGACCTCAAAGTCAGCGGGAAAGCTATGGAAGAGTCTAGGGCAGGGGACAAGGGACAGATTCTTGTCCAGGTCAGGAGGTCAGCACCAGTCCCAACTCCTGCATGCCTGGGGAAGGGCAAAGACGGGAAGATGGGTGGGGATCTTGTCCTGACAGCATCTTAATCTTCCATCTACCATGGTTAAAGCTGGAGCGACAAGCTGAACTCAGCAGATTTTCACTTTGCTGTCCTGGGGAAATCATGAGTACAGGAGTCAGGATAACTCCTGAATTACAGAAACCCTGTTCTGACACCTCAGTCTGCTGCACTGGCTACCAGAAAGTTCAGCCTAGTCATCACGGGCCTCTGTAAAACCAGATGTTGGAATCAGTTACATGTAGGGAGCTTAAGGGTTTTATTTAATGAAGACAAGGAACAGGGCATCAACAATGCCTGCTATTCCAAACTGCCAGAGAAGCCGAGTTCACTATTTGATTAAAATACATTTTTCTTGCCAGGTGGTGGTGGTACACATCTTTAATCCCAGCACTGGGGGGTGGGGGGTGGCGAAGGTGAGGCAGGCAGATCTCTGTAAGTTCGAGGCCAGCCTGGTCTAAAGAACTAGTTCCAGGACAGCCAAGGCTAGACAAAGAAACCTTGTCTCATAAATAAATAAATAAATAAATAAATAAATAAATAAATAAATAAATAGGAGCTAGAGAGATGGCTCAGAGGTTAAGAGCACTGACTGCTCTTCCAGAGGTCCTGAGTTCAATTCCCAGCAACCACATGGTGGCTCACAACCATCTGTAATGAGATCTGGTGCCCTCTTCTGGCCTGCAGTCATACATGCTGTATACATAATAAATAAATAAATCTTAGAAAATAAAATAAATAAATAAATAAATAAATAAATAAATTTTCTTTTCTATTATAATTTTTTAGGGTTTTTTGTCCTGGAACACACGAGGTGGACCAGGCTGGCCTCAAACTCACAGAGATCTGTCTGCCTCTGCCCCGAGTGCTGAGATTAAAGCCATGCACCACATTTTTTTTTTTTTTTTTTTTTTAAGATAGGGTCTCACTAAATGGTTCAAGTAAGGCCTTGATCTTGAGATCCTCTTGATTTAGCCTCTGGAGTAGGGCACACAGGTCTGGCCTGCAGCACCAGACCCAGCATTACAAAGGACCTCCAGTGTTATCACACCAGACAGCCTGTCAGACTGAGGGAGCTCCCTCCAGCCTGCCCAGGACCACTATTAATTAGCAGGAGAAAAGACACCAGACCTTCCATTCATTCTTCCTGCTTCTGCGTTACCTGAGAGTTTGTGGATTCTAATTGCATTAAGTGGACTTGAAATTCCAGCCACAGAGCATTGATAGCTGTTAGGGTTTTTTTTAAAAAAAAATCTAAGTGGCTAAAAGCCTCTTCCTCTCTAGTCTGAAGTTTCCTCCTGTGCAAAGATGCAAGATTTAATTACAGCCTGGAGCTCCCGCATGCCTCAGGTCCCACAGACAGCCTTTAAAAAAAAAACCAAAAGTGGTGTTCTGTTTAGTTCTTGGTTTCTCGTGGCTTTTTAGAGGATTAAGGAATCCACCTTCATGGAGAAAATTCAAACAGAATAGCCAAGCAGAGGGCAAAGAAAACAACACCCCACCCCAGACGCCACCCCATGTAAACCACGCTCCTGAAGGTTCAGGTTAGCGAGCATCGGCCACTCCTTCCTCATGTATGAAGTGCTAGCGTTTCTAACAGAGTGCCAGGCCTGGCTCTGGGGGAGGAGGTGGGGAGGGAAACCACCCTTTTACAGAGTCTTAGGTTCTAACTGTGACAAAAGGACACACTGGGGACATGAGAATCACCAAGAAGCAACGTCCTTAAGGCCGTTTTCCCTGGGCCACCCTCAGTTCTTGGAAGCCCCGCCTCTCAGTGGCTGACTCAGACAACCTGGAAGATGTGACTGAGTCGTTTGGGAAGCTTCGGAGGCCCTGCGGGCTTCTTCAAAATTTCATTCACAAAGAAAAGGAGGGACGATGTTTTGTGGTCTGTATTTTTGGTTGGGAGCCTAGCCTTTAACGGCTGAGCCATCTCTCCAGCCCTCGTGGTCTGCACGTTAACACAGTTCACTGAAGGCCATCACATGGACTCCATCTCGGCTCGGGTACACCACACACGTTTTTTTTTTTTTTTTTTTTGAGCCCAAGGGAAACGTTTATAAGGACTCCACTTAGTTCAGACGCCTGACAAACCTCCCAAGGTTTCCTCTGCTGCGTCACCTGCTTCTCCAGACTTAACACAATGCCACGCACTTTCAAGTCACCTGCTCTGGGCTAGCTATAGGTAACCCCTCCGCCCAAGGGTTACCACGGTAACAGCGGTTGCTCCAATCATCTTCCCCCACACCTCAGTCTATAACTACCCTTAAACATAGCACTAGGGCAGGGGGCTGAGACCGGCTCTCCTGTCCCACAAGCCTGGAGGCTCATGAATAAAGCCGCCGTTCTTCCATAACTGGTTTTGGTGATCGGCACGGCACGCGATGTGGAAGCCAAAGAGCCTCATTCAGTACCAGATTATGTCATTGTTCTGTGTCCATGAAGGATCTGAATTTAGAACATTACTGAAAAGAAAAAACTATTGGTCTCAGTGCTGAATTTAAAAAAAAAAAAAAGTACAGGCTTCCTTCTACAGTAGTTTGTTACCTAGACAAGCAGAATGTTACTTACTGAGTCAGAATACACACAGCCCTCTGCTGAAGATGGTTTGTGATTCCACGCATCCTGGTGGTGCAAAAATGAGATACGTTCAATAGAAGTGAGGACTTCATCAAATTTTCCATTTTGAACCTGTCCTAGGCTGGAGCCATACTGCCCAATCCTCTCGTGACGCTAGGAGGCAGCTGGGAATGCAGCCCATCACCAACCTGTGATCACAGGCAGACCAATCCTGATTGTAGGATGTGGTCCACAAGTTAGGTGTGTTCGATTAGGATATTTTGTGTGTATGAACACGCCTGCTCCTGGAGTGTGAGGATGGGTACACCCATGATGCACATGTGCAGGTCAGAGGACAGCCCCAGATGACAGGCCTCATCTAGTCCTGAGGCAGGGTCTGTCTGCTGCTATCTGTCAGGCCACACACCCACAAACTTCTGGAGACTCTCTTGTCTCCACCTCCCATCTCACTGTAGGAGACCGTGAATTGGACATTTACGGTGGTGGTTTGGCCCCCACAGACTCATGTGTTTGAATGCTTGGCCCATAGGGAGCGGCACTATTATGAAGTGTGGCCCTGTTGGAGGAAGTGTGTTACCATGGAGGTGGGCTCTGAGGTCTCATATATGCTCAAGTCAGGCCCAGTGTGGCAGTTCACTTCCTGCTGCCTGCAGATCAAGATGTAGAACTCTCAGCTCCTTCTCCAGCACCATGTCTGCCTGTACGCTGCCACGCTCCCCACCATAATGACAATGAACTAAGCCTCTGAACTGTTTTTTTTTTTTTTTTGGGGTTTTTTTCGAGACAGGGTTTCTCTGTGTAGCTTTGCGCCTTTCCTGGAGCTCACTTGGTAGCCCAGGCTGGCCTCGAACTCACAGAGATCCACCTGCCTCTGCCTCCCGTGTGCTGGGATTAAAGGCGTGCGCCACCAACGCCCGGCTAAGCCTCTGAACTGTAAGCCAGCCCCGATTAAATGTTTTCCTTTATAAGAGTTGGCATGGTCGTGGTGTCTCTACACAGCAATAGAACATTTGCACTACTGTATATCCAGTTTTAACTTGTGTCTTAGCCACTGTTCTACACCATGACCACAGCAACTCTTACAAAGGAGTTGAAGGTGGGCTGGCTTACAGTTCAGAGGTTGAGTTCATTATCATCACTGCGGGAGCGTGGTGGCCTGCAGGCAGACACGGTGCTGGAGAAAGAGCTGAGAGCTACATCCTGAGCCAAAGGCAGCGGGAAGAGAGGGATATTGGGCCTAGCTTGAATTTCTGAAACCTTGAAGCCCACCCCAGTGACACACTTCCTCCAACAAGGCCTCACCTGCTCCAACAAGGCCACACCTCCTAATCCCTTTCAAGTAGTATCATTCCCTGAGGACCAAGCAAATATATGAGCCTCTAGGGACTATTCTTTTGTTGTTTTTTGAGACAGAGTTACCCTGTGTAGCCCTCTGTAGACCAGGCTGGCCTCGAACTCACAGAGATCCGCCTGCCTCTGCCTCCCTAGTACTGAGACTAAAGGTGTGCACCACCACCCGACAATGGGAGCTATTCTTACTCAAACCACCACACGTGGGTTCTGGCAATTTGAACTCGGGTCTTCACGTTTACACACCAAATATTTTACCCATGAGCCATCTCCCCAGCCAGCTTAAAGTATTCTTAAAAATCAGAATATAGCCTTGTAAGCTGAGGCGTCTGTAGGTACAGATTTAGGGTGTGACTTCTAAGACCCAGTAGCCTTGGGTTTGAACGGCTTTCTATGTGGCCTTGGGAAAATCAACCTCTGAGTCAGTTTCTCTCATTTGTCAAGTGCAGGCAGTAGGGCTGAGGGATGGCTCAGGGAGTAAAGTGTTTGCCATAAAAGCTGAGTTCGATTCCCAGGACCCATATGGGGGCGGGGGCTGAGGGGGCAGGGGAGCTAGGTGTGGTAGTACATGCCTGTAATCCTAGTGCTGGGAGACAGGAGAATCCGTGCAGCTTGCTGGCTAGCCAGTGCAGCCCAATCTGTGAGCTCCAGGTTCAGTGACAGAGCCTGTCTCAAAAGATAGTGATAAAGAGAGACACCTGGCAATGACCTTCAGCCTCAGCATACATGTACATGGCCATCCACATGTGCACCACAGGCCCCCCCCCCCCCCCCCACACACACACAATGTAGATAACAACATAGCATGCTGACTGGCTGAGCTGGGAGTTACATTCCTGTCCCCCGGATTTATCTCTGTGGCCAGGGAGGACAGATGGGTCCTAAAAGAAGTAGGGCACTTGGACAGTAGGGCAAGATGTACAGTTCTGAGAGTGAGGGGGGCCAGTTTCTGGGGTCTTGGAATGCTAGGCAGACCAGAGTCTACATGAGAATGAAAAGCAAAGTTCTGCTTTGCAGCCTTCAGAGACAGGCCGCTTCTTGCCGATTGGTCCTCCAAGACTCTCCAACTGCAGTGATGCCACCCTTCAGCTTAAGGGTTTGGTTAACTGAATTCACTACGTTAGTAAGTTGTTCAGCACTACTTTTGTGTGTGTGTGTGTGGGGGGGGAGTGTTGCTGGGCATCGAACCCAGGGCATCATTTACTCTAAGCACAGACTTTCCCACGTGCTGCACCTTTGGCTTGGTCTGTACCGTTTCAAAATGAGTTAATAGTCTCATGTGAGCTACAAAGCCACACTAATTGAGTCAGACTGGCCTAAGGGTCCAACAAATACAATTTTCTGCATTTTTCTCATTGGAGTCCTAAGAGGTCTTTCTCTGCTTTTCTTTGCTTTGTTTTTTGATGTGGGGTCTCACTGTATAGCCTGGTTGTCCTGGACCTGGCTACACAGACCAGGATCTCCATGATCCCCTTGTCCTGAGTGCTGGGGTAGACTACAGGCACGTATCACTATACCTGGCCCATGTTTTTGAGATAGGGCCTCTCTTTGTGACCAAGTTGGCTTCAAACTCATGATCTTCCTGCCTCAGCCTCCTGAGTGCTGGGATTATGGTTAGCAGCACGTCTTGCTGATGAGGAACTGGATTCCTGTTTAGTCTAGTTTACACCGAAGATCAGGGTCTCAACAAATCAAGGCAGCCAGCAGACCAGGGTTTGCTATTTGACTTTACTCTATAAAAATACACAACTTAAATCCATATGACACTCTGTATACAAGACATAAACAAAGGGTAGTTGAACACTTTCAGTTATTTCAACAGAAAGCAAATATGTAAATTACTTTGTAGGAGCAGTCACAGTCAAGGGAAAGAATGTGCAGAGAGCAATCGGTGCAGAGAACTAACCCAAGCTGCCCAACTTTCCAATCACAGTCCTTCACCAAGAGCCTTTACCAGAGAGCTTGGCACCACACTGTGTGACAGACACAGCCACTGTCCGCCCACACCACAAGTGAACACGGTCATCCTCCCCAGGGACAGTGAATGGCACAACCAATGTCCAGGCACTACCCGTGTCTAAAACTGTGCTCAGCACCAGGAGGAGGAGGAGGAACAGCTCCTTGCTTGTGCGGCCTGCAGTGGAAATTGCTTAGCTTGATTTTACAACTAAATTCATTTTCAAAAGTTTTCCAGAAGTGCTGGGGGACTTAGATCCATGACCTGCAGTGTGAGGGAAGTGCCATTCCAGACCTAGAAGAGGGCACTGTCCCTGCCAAAGGCAATCCCCTCATCCTCCTGTGACGGCTGCCACTCTAGGTGGACTAGCCACTTGTCCCTGATTCAGAGCTGGCAGGCACTCCTTGCTTTACTCTGATGAGCTTTCAGCCACCCAGCTGCCCAACCTATGGCTCACTGACCATCTAGCTGCCCCTAAGGCTCACTGACCATCCAGCTGCCCGACCTATGGCTCACTAACCATCTAGCTGCCCGACCTATGGCTCACTAACCATCTGGCTGCCTGACCTATGGCTCACTGAACTAAGAATTAGGTACTAGTTTGCAGGTAGAAAGAAGTATTTATCACTTGAGATTTCAATCAGTGAGAACATACTAGAATAAGTTTCCTGAGGTAAATACAAGCCTTAAAGAATGGTGTAGAGTTTATAGGATGCCAGCGATTTTATCCTCAACATCTGGACTCTTAAGTTAACAGGCGGGTAAAACCAAGGACACATTGAAATGGAGAAATAAAGTGACGGTGCTTAAGTGAGAGATACTGACAGTGGAGAACGGCCGTTCCTAGGGAGGCACCAAGGAGAGACGTCTCTGACACGAAAGGAGAGGGTTTCTAAAGTGCTGGGGATGGTTGGAGGAGTGACTCTGAGATGCACCAGGGATTTCCAACAAGGTGAGGAAGTGACCCTTGTTGATGACTCAGCTGTAGAAGACATGGCTTTTCTCTAATAACAGTTGGTCAAATGTTTTATCCCTTTTGGGACACAAGGTCCTTTATAAAAGTTTTCAGCCGCTGAAGTGGCTGAGTTGTGACTCCTGCTGATATTCTGAGATCTTAACTGGGTAAAGAGTTTTAAGAGCATGAAGGAAAAAGCACACACCTGTACCAAGAATTGAAATGAACACAGGGGTCTGTACGGGTTTCAAGAAGCTAAAGTTCATTTTGAGGCATGCTTCCATGGTTCTAAAGCCCTGCTGCTGGATTGTAGAAATCAGAAAACCCTGGGACCCTGAGGCTCAACCTTCTCATTTTATCGACATATATGAAGTAGAATACAGCCACCCTAAATGTTACTAAGGTCTTAGAAACAGAGTCTCAAGATCTAAGGGTCAAGCCCAGGCTACATTTCAGCAAGTCACTCTGAGGGATCCGAAAGGGAACACTGAAGAGCCCTGCTGTGACTGTTCATCTGCTCATGGTGTTGAACAGGTGTCTTTAACAACCGTGTCAAAGACTGGGCCCCACGCTCGGGCTGACAGCCCCAAGCACGATCCCTCATCCATGTGACTCCATCTTGTCCAAGAGCAGTTGGGCAGTGGGGTGCATGAGGCAGGAAGGAAGCCTCAAGCAGAACTGAGGCCCACAAGAACCTTGAGTGGAGTTCTCGGACCAGAAGAAATCATAAAGCCACATCCCAGACCTCTTTGACGTTTTTTTACACAGATCTGAAGTCATGAAGGACAACACTTTTAAGCTCAGTACAGCTGAGCACAGCCACACGAAGTGAGGCTACTATGGTGGAGGGAATTATCCAGAAGACTGAAGTGGCTTGGCTTCTTAGGTGAGAAAGATGTTACCTGGTGTTTAAAGGTCACAGTCTAGTAACGGTTTTGTGTCCTTCAAAACTCCAGTTAGCACAGGTGGCTGCAGCTAAAGCTACGAGTGACACAGTTAGGAGTGAGGACCGAGTCAAGCCAGGAGCCAGCTCCCCTACGCTGTGGGAAACGCAGCCCCAGGGCTCCATCCCGCCCCATCCTGCGGACCAGGCGGGGACAACGGCCTGAGGAATGCGTCTCTTCAGAGATTTGGAGCCCAAGCAGAAACTGTAGAGATTCTGCCCTACCCAGGCCCAAGACGTCCCACTGTGCCCCCAACAGGTCACACTTATTTCAAGTCAGCTGAGCCTAGGGCAACGCTAGGGATTCAAGGAGAGAGTAATGGCGGATGTGGGGTATAACAATAGAGTTGAGCGAGAAACGGATTAACACTGGTGCCCAAGAAAGAGACCTGCTTCTGGAAGAGTGCCTGCCTGCCTCTCCCACCACCTGTGGTGAGGAACGAGGAAAGGGACAAGTCTTACGGAGGGACCCTCCTGGTGCCCAACACACCCGAGCTCAGCTGGCCTTTCCCTGTATGGTGTGGCTGAGTGCATACTCCCGAATAATCTACAGCACGCCTTCTCAGTGATTCTGTCTTGGTCTCTGGTCCCTCATTCCCAGGGGCACAGCACTTCTTGCTGCTTGCTACTAGTGCAGAGCAAAGACCTAGGATCCAGGGGAGGCTTCAGGGTCCCCAGCTCCTGAGGACACTACCTTTCTCTCTCAGCGCTGGCTCGTCTCTCCCCCTGCTGGCTGAAGAGGGAACAGAGTGAATGTCCTAAAAGGGCAGGCCGACAGAACAGTGACACCTCACTTTACATTCTTCTTCAAGGGTGCTTGTTTTTCCTTTTTTTCTTTGAGAGAGTCTCACATATAATCCCGACTGGCCTTAAACTCTCAATCCTCCTGCCTCATCCTCCTGAGTGCTGGGATTATAGGCACTTGCCACCACGCCTGACTCTAACTATAGCCAAGAAGCAGGGATGCTAAGCTCCCGGGGCGGGTGCCGTCCACTCACTCCTGCTGTTCTCCTTTCTGTTTTTATCCCCTTCTCTATGATGGTACATGGATGGATGGGTGGGGGGGGGGGAGGGAGGCGGTGAGTCAAAGCGTCCTGCTGCCCTCCCCGTCTCTAGAAGCCTCACGGACTCTCAGAAGCCAATGCCTAAGCGATTCTACAATTACGAACACGGAGTTATCTGGCAATAAGAAATGAAACGCAGTGCACAGGAGACGTGGGGCTCTCCCTCACACAAAAGCAGGTCATCTCGCTGCGAAAGGCCCACAACATGGCACAGGCACCCACACTATTGACTTACAAATGACAGCACATGAGGGAACCGAACGGTGAGCATCTGGGAGGGAAAAATCCACGCTGGTTATTTCACCTCAGGGGAGTCTGCACTTGGGGCCGCCTGTCGCCTCCTCTGCCTTCTACTTGACGTTTTTCAGGAGGGCTGTCCGGGCATTCACAACCGCTTTGAAGGCGTCTTCACTGCCAGGTGCTACACATTTGTCCGGGTGAAGCAGCACAGCCAGCTTCCGGTAGGCCTTATTGACTTCCTCCCTGCGAAAAGCAGCCGAGTCCTGTCAGTCACCAGGCTGGCCCCAAATCCTGCATCCCAGCTCTCTGGATACACTACGCATCTCCCATGTAATCATTTCCTTTTCTCAAAGGCGGGATAAAAGACTAGAAAACAACAAACAAACATAGGCCTGTAGCTGCAGTTTTCCTGCCTGGCCCACAGTCAGGACAAATCTCTGTCACCCGCCAGTCCCACAGCCGCTCAGACCCAACCAAGGAAACACAGAGACTTATATTGCCTACAAACTGTATGGCTGTGGCAGGCTTCTTGCTAACTGTCCTTATATCTTAAATTAATCCATTTCTATAAATCTATACCTTGCCACGTGGCTCGTGGCTTACCGGCATCTTCACATGCTGCTTGTCCTGGCAGCGGCTGGCAGTGACTCCTTCCACCTTCCTGCTCTTTTCTCCTCTCTGTTAGTCCCGCCTATACTTCCTGCCTAGCCACTGGCCAATCAGTGTTTTATTTATTGACCAATCAGAGTAATTTGACATACAGACCATCCCACAGCATAGGCCCTATACGAGTGGAAAAACACAGTTGGGGGTTGGGGCTTTAGCTCAGTGGTAGAGCGCTTGCCTAGCAAGCACAAGGCCCTGGGTTTGGTCCTCAGCTCCGGGAAAAAAGAAAGAAAGAGAGAGAGAGAAAGACAGAGAGAGAGAGAGAGAGAGAGAGAGAGAGAGAGAGAGAGAGAGAAAGAAAGAAAGAAAGAAAGAAAGGAGGAAGGAAGGGAGAGAAAAGAAAAGAAAAGAAAGAAAAACACAGTTGTGAGTCTAGAAGTCAGTCTAAAAAGCGCCACCGGCCGCCAGGCAGCTCTAGACACTCAGGGGCAAGAGCAAGCCTTCACTAACTGAAGGGATGAGAGCCTTTCTCCCTGGGAAAATCCCTCTGGAGAAGCTTCTGGAAGAAGAGAGGCCTGTGATGAGCACAGGGTGGGGGATCTGGAATGCCAGGAGGAACTGGCGGAAAGGCCTGGAGCAGAGAGCAGATGTATGGCCTCCAAAGCAAAACAAGGAAAACATTGGGTTTGACTGACCGTCACAATAGCAGGCATTCTGCGGCACCGGGCACTGAGAAAGCTGTTTCTCCAAGTTGAGAGACAGGCAGACTACCACAGAGCAAGTTCAGATGGAGGCGTCCGTGAGAACAGCCAAGGGAAGAGAGCGCATACACCGGGAACACATGTCGGTGGGAGCAGCTGAAGGTAAAGGAGGAGCTGCAGGATGGACGGGCTGGAGAAGGCTGGAGACGACAGGTTCCTTCGCCATCCCCACTCCTAGCCACCCTCAGGTGTCAGGCTCTGTCCCCACCACATGGCTTTACTTCCCAAGCTTCTGTCACCAGAGCGCCTGCGATCCTGTCAGCATGGTGCCTTCACCCTCCTGTTTCCGTAGGAAGGACTTCACAGCACTCTCCCCGTTACAGAGATGCCCCTTGCTGGCTTGGAGATGGTACAAAGTCTGGTGTCCATCTGGAGATACTAAGGTCTGGGGTGGCAGCACTAAGTCCCTGTGTCTTAGGCATACATGCCAGAGCTCTACCTGCTGCTGGATGAGTCCTTCTGAATTTTCTTGTTCTAGCTTTGCATGTTATATTCTTTTTTTTTTTTTTTTCTTTTTGGTTTTTCAAGACAGGGTTTCTCTGTGTATGTAGCTTTGGAGCCTATCCTGGAACTCACTCTGTAGACCAGGCTGGCCTCGAACTCACAGAGATCTGCCTGCCTCTGCTTCTCGCGTGCTGGGATTAAGGGCGTGCACCACCACCACCCGGCTGCATCTTATATTCTACACATGCAATGTGTAGTTTTTTCTATGCAATGTGTTTATGTGGGGGGTGTGTGTGTGTGTGTGTGTGTGTGTGTGTGTGTGTGAACCTAGAGGCCAGAGGTCAATGCCAGCTGTCTTTTTTTTTTTGTTAATATTTATTTATTTATTATGTACACAGAAGAGGGCGCCAGATCTCATTACAGATGGTTGTGAGCCACCATGTGGGTGCTGGGAATTGAACCCAGGACCTCTGGAAGAGCAATCGGTGTTCTTAACCTCTGAGCCATCTCTCCAGCCCCGCCAGCTGTCTTCTATCACTCCCCACCTTATTCTTTAAGTCGGGTCTGTTAAGCCTCAGCATGGTTGCTTTAGCTACACTGGGTGGCTGGGGAGCTCCAGGGATTCCCCTATGCTGACATGCCTGGCTTTTGTATGGGTGCTAGAGTGCAAAGTCGGGTCTTATGCAGCAAACACTCTATCCACTGAACCATCTTCCCAGCCCGTACATATGCAATCTTGGTACTGCTTATCAAGGGCATTCCCCTTCGTGGAAGAAATTAGAGGGGGCTGGAGAGATGGCTCAGAGGTTAAGAGCATTGACTGCTCTTCCAGAGGTTCTGAGTTCAATTCCCAGCAACCACATGGTGGTTCACAACCATCTGAAATGAGATCTGGCGCCCTCTTCTGGCCTGCAGTCATACATGCTGTATACATAATAAATAAATAAATCTTTAAAAAAAAAAAAAAAAAAAAAGAAATTAGAAGGGCCAGGGTTTGTATTTACCCAAAGACCCTGTGTCCTTGAGGTGAGTACACATCCCCTCCTTCTCCAAGATGGAGTCTAGGGCAGAGCCAAGGGAGCCACTGATTTGGGGAGCGTGTCTAGATGGGCTCAGTGTTACACCTGGCCCCTGCACTGAGAGCCTTTCAAGATTTACAGGCACAGAAAGGACTCTCAAGGGAAAGTTCTAGAGAAACAAGATTGGTGCAGGTGTCTGTCAACACTGTGTCACCTACAGACGGAAAGTTCAGGAACTGTAAGCACATTTGGCCCCAAGCAAGTACCAGAATTCTCTAGAACTTAACACTCTAATGTTCAAGGATTTGTCCCAAATGCACCAATGTCATTGGACAGACACAGTTGTACAGATAAACTTGTGTTTATACGGGTTAAGGAAACAGAAATCGCAGAGGCTCTGGAATTTACCAGAGCTCTGGCAGAGTCTAGATAACCACAATCAATAAAGAGCCAACATTTTCTTCTTCTTCCACCGCCATGCCCAGCTCTTCCTAAATAAATCTTTTGATAAAACAGGTAACTACACATTACCCAGTCACAGTTGGGAACAAGTAGGGTTTATGAGAAAGGCAGCTGGACCGACTGTGTTCCTGGGCTGAGAGGCACCACTGTCTGCTGGGGCCTCAGGGATCCCCCATTTCACTGAACACCGGTTTCCCCAGGCAAATGAGAGCACAGTGAAAAATCTTTCTTCTTCTAAAAGTCTGTGATTTATGAATTATTTTTTGTAAAGTTTTCTAAGGTTACAGTCGAAGGTGGAGCAAGCCACTCTGTCAAGTGTTTACACGAACAGGGCACAGCTCCCTCAGCAGGCAACGGGCCTTCTGTTTTATGTCCGTGTTGTTAGTGGGGAAGAGTCCTCACGAAACTCATTTCCACACAACGTCAGTTCCCAGCCACTTAGAAGAAGAAAGATGGCATAGCACTTTAGGCAACAGAGCCTCGGCTCTTCCAGAACGCCGCACCAAGCACCCTAAACCTGCTTACCTGGAGGCCCCGGGTCTGACTCCCAGCATGTCCCAACTGTCCTTACTATTTCGAATTCTGCGAATGGTGTCTGCTTGTTCTTTGGTGAAACTAGCACTGTTATGTACCGTAGGGCGTTTCCCGCCATTTTCACACAAGTCCACTATGGACACGTAAAAGGTCTGCAGGGAGAAAACACATCCCAGAGAAGTGATTCTGTGAGCTAAGAGTTCCTCTCACAGTCAGTACCTTTTTTTTTTTTTTTTTTTTTTTTTGTTCTTTGAGACAGGGTTTCTCTGTAAAAAAGCCCTGGCTGTCCTGGAACTCACAGAGATCCTCCTGCCTCTGCCTCCCGAGTGCTGGGATTAAAGGCGTGCGCCCCTGCCGCCTGACCCACTTCAGTAACTCTTAAAAGTCAGGAGTAATACACTTCACTTGGAAGATTTTTGTCACATGATTGAACTACATTTATATCCATTTCCTTGGCACTGAGGACGGACCCCAGGGCCTTAGTGCACTACCCAACCCCCCAACTACACATTTTTAAAATAGCAAAGAATAAACTAACTTAAAATGTATTACTTTAATTTAAAAAAATTAGAATGATTCATAATTCTACTCTCAGAGAAGCACATCTGTGGTTGGTAATAGATGAACACTGTTAAAAATCCAACAGTAAACTCTCAAAACTTTCTCCCTGATGCAGGCACATGAGCATATTTAGTATCCCTACAGAAACATCTGCTACAGCACACGTCGTACACACACACACAAACATTTACACGGAACGATGCTTAGCAGCTTGCAGTTCGCACACGACACACCTTGTGCGGGCCTGGGGATGCACGCCTGTCATCCCGGCTACTTGGGAGCCTAAGGCAGGAGAAGCAGGAGGTCAAGGTCTACCCGACCTACAGAGAGGGTTCAAGACCAACCTCAGTAACTTAATGAGACCCAGTCTCAAAACAAAAAGTGAAAAGGAGACTTGGGATCAGCTCAGTGGCAGAGTGACTGCGTAGCCTGGGCAAGGACCTGGGTTCAATCCCTAGATCTGCCTTGGAAACGTCCTACACTTACAGATCCTCTTTGCTCTCTAGTGACTCCAGGATCCTATCATGTGGCTGTTTATTTAATTTATTTAATTCCCTATTCCTGGACTAGCCTGTTATTTTAAGTCTTTCGGTCACTGCAGACAGTATTGAATCATTTTGTTTTTTGCTTTTGTTTTTGTTTTTGGAGACAGAGTCTCACAGCGCCTAGGCAGGCCCTGAACTACTACACAGCAGAGGGTGATACTGAACTCATGATCCCCCTGTCTCTGCCTCTTAGTGCTAGGATGACGGGTGTGCGTTACCAGTGCAGCTCTGCAGTGTGTTCCTGGGTGAACTCAACCTGAGTCTTCTGCAAGAACAACACGTGCTCTTAACCTCTGAGCCTCCTTTCTGTAATTGTGAGTAGAGTGAGTCTCTCCTCTCTTCTCCTTCCTCCCCTTCTCTCCCCTCCCCTCCCCTTCTCTCTCCTCCCCTCCCCCCCCCCTCTCCCCCCTCCCCTCCCCCCCTCCCTCTCCTCCCCTTCTCTCTCCCTTCCTCCACTCCACTCATGCTAGGCAAGTACTGTGCGCTCCCAGTGCCTAGAACTATTTTAATTGATGTATCTCCTCTTCCCTTAGTTTCTCTTGAAATACCTTCCTCTCTTTCAGATTCTTCAACAGCGCCTCTTGTCTCCTTTTGTAAATGTATCTTTGGAGCTGAGAACTCTGTAGTTAAGTGTGCAGTGCTCTTCTAGAGGACCGGAGTTTGGCTCCCAGCACCCATGCTAGATGGCTCCCAACTGCCTACGACTGATGCCTCTGGCCTCCTCACATCACATGCAAAAACACATACACATAATTAAAAGAAGTCTTTAAATAATGTATCTTTCCTGTAAGCTCCTCTTCCGGGAACTGCAAACGACTGGGAACCTAACAAGAAACTCGACATCTGGAAAGAAAGAGCATCATGGGAAAAGCCACCAGACCAGGACCACAGGGGTGCTGGTTCACGTGTGTGATCTTAGGATTACCTTGGCTAGCAGAGTCAGATCAGACAAAACCACCTTCCTGCAGGCACAAAGTCTCTGTTAAGCGGTAGGAAATCGAGACAACGTTTATCAAACCGAGTCACCAGGAGAACACAGCTCCAGGCTTACCTACAGGACAGTGCTACTGTCTCTTCTTGTCGGCCTACCCATCGTGTCTACCAAGAAGCAGCCAGAAGGATAAAAGCACCAAGAAGGGTCACAGTTCACAAACGTCACTAGGGTTAGGGTTGGCAGTGCCTAGAATTAACGTGAAACAGAAATATACAGATTCTGTGGGCACAGGTAGTTATTAGCACTCGTGGTGACGGAAGACCAGCCATAGTGTTCCGAGGAGGCGTGCGGTCAAAGTGGTAACTCTCAGGTCTTAGCTCCATCCATCCCGTGCAGAGTGCTAGACCAGACCTCCTGTCGACCATCCAACAGAACAAAGGCACAGGCGGCTACTTTCAGGCAGTGGACAGCAGCAAGCATGAACTACTGAGAGGTGAGCAGGAGCTCTCTTCCTAGAGGCCGTATCTGGAGCGTGCAGACACAAAGCCTCACTGAGAGAAGGAGGCAGAGGCAGAGACTAGAGTCCAAGGCTACAGCAGGGACAAGAATCAGCAAAGCAAGCTGTTAGGCAGAAGGGAGCTGGGCAGAGCTGGGCCCACTCTAGGTGGGGCTTCCTCAGGGTTTGTAGCTAAGAACTAGGTTACTCATAAGAAGACTGAGGCCACCTGAAGCTTGCCAGACAGGAGCTGAGAATACAATCCTTATTTTCTAGGGGAAGAGCTAGCCCAAGACACCTGAGCTTGGCCTTCCCAGAAGACCTAATCAACACTTCTGAAATCCCCCTGGGGCACCACAGAAAGGCTGTACCTTAAGAACTTCACCCACCCTAACTACACCCAAAACCAAGAGGCAGAATTAGGAAGATGAATCCTGCTAAATCAGAAGGTTTAAGAAACACTTTGGGCTTCCTTCAGATCTCTGACATTAAGCAAAACTGCAAGCTTACACGAGTTCATTGCAATCTGCCTCCTGCAACAAGAAGCGTCATTCTTCTGGAAAAGACAGAGAAATCTGCAGGGTCTCTACAATGCACTCTCCACAGATATGGTACCCAATCAGTACATCACTACCACACATAGAAACAAGAAAACATGACTGAAGTCGGGGAAAGCAGTCAGCAGTAACTGACCCCACGCTGGTTCAAATACTGGACTTGGTAGACTTCACAACAGCTAGCTGTAAGAAATACTGTGGTGGTATTGTATTCCCCAAAATATTGTGTACCTTAATAAATTTATCTGGGGTCAGAGACAGAACAGCCACAATGTTAAACAGAGGTTAGGGAGTGGTGGCACACGCCTTTAATCCTAGCATTCCAGAGGCAGAAATCCATGTGTTCAAGGATACACCCAAGCATGGTGACCAACGCCTTTAATCCCAGAAAGCAAGTCTTCAATCCCAGGGAGTGGTGGTAGAAAGCAGAAAGGTATATAAGGCGTGAGGACCAGAAACTAGAGGTATTTGCCCTGGAGAGGCATTTGGCCTGGAGAAGCATTTGGGCTGGTTAATCATTCAGGCTTCTAGCAGCAGTTCAGCTGAGACTCATTCGGATGAGGACTCAGAGGCCTCCAGTCTGAGGAAGCAAGACCAGCTGAGGATCCAGCGAGGTGAGATAGCTGTGGCTTGTTCTGGCTCTCTGATCTTCCAGTGTTCGCCCCAATACCTGGCTCAGGTTTGATTTTATTAATAAGAACTGTTAAGATTCATGCTACAAAATACTGTAAAGGAAATAAAGGAAAATACCCCTCAAGAATTAAAGGAAAATATATTAATGTATCTTTAAAAAATATCTTATTTGGGCACTGAAGAGATTGCTCTTGAGAGGACCTGGGTTCAGATCCCAGCACGAACACAGCAGCTCACAACTGCCTGCAACTCTAGCTCCAGGGGACCCAACACCCTCTTCTGACCTCTGTGGGTACCAGGTAATCTCAGAAATGAATAAATCCCAGGTAGGCATACCTCAGCATAGCCCAGCTGCTGCAAACCAAAGACACAGACAGACTCTCCAAAGCATCCAGAAATGGAAAAAGGTGCAATATGGACAGAGACAAATGTGAACATGGCTTCCACCTTATGAGACACACAGAGGTCACAGAGAGAATAGAATTTAATCTATGAAGGTTTTTTTTTTTCCAGTGAGTCAACTCAGCTTTATTCCACAGTATAGGGGATATATAGGATTGGGTAGCTGGGGAATTAGACAGCACACTCCTATCATAAGGCTCCTAATACAAGTCTTAGTTGTCATCTGTGGAAGCACGGTCCTATCGTAAAGCTCCTAGCACAATGTCTCATTACCACATGGGAAGCAGGGGAAAGCTTCTGCAGGAAGCTGTGTCCAGGGTCACATTAGAGATAAGTCAGTCACCAGGCCAAGAGACAGTCTCCAAATAAGGTCGGGTAGAGAATAGGACACCTTCTATCAGGGAGACGGAGTTGTCCATGTTGCTGCCAGGCCATGACAGACTGACCAGCACAGTCAGTCTCTGACCGGCACGGTCTCCCAGCATGAAGATGCCAATAACCCTGATTTGTATAGGTGAAGCACTGTATATGTGTATCAAAGGATCACAACTAATGTACCGTTAAAGTACTGAGTTAGAAGAAAAGAGAAGCGTAGTCTCTCACAGTTACTGCACTCACTCCCTGAGATGCTCTCATACGTGAAACAAAAATAACAGCCACCACACACTGTCACACATCTCAAATAAGGTGAGACGTGTAAATACCAGAACTGTCAGAGGTTACTTGAGTGGCTGTGCATCACAGATATGGCACACACACAGACCAACGTGCTCAAATGAACAGGAAGCACAGCAAACCGGCATCACCCTGCCAGTCAAGATGGCACCCGTCTTCCAGGAGGAGTGGCCTCTTGTGAGAAGGAAATCCAGAGACAGAATCAGTACAACCCCGCCCAGCAATGAAGACGACTCTGTGCAGGACAGCTACACTATCTGAAAGGCTGAAAATGCCTCAAATGCCAGACACAGTCATAAGAAGAAAAATAGTTTATTCACACCACCATTTCCAAATGGATCTATAATCAAGCCCTGACTTTATTACTTCCTGTTTTAAGTAGCCAACATCTCTTAAATTATACAAAATTAATGGCTTTAAAAAGTGACATCTGGAAGCCAGTGGTAGTGTACACTTTTAATCCCAGCACTCAGGAGGCAGAGGCAGGCGGATCTCTGTGAGTTCAAAGCCAGCCTGGTCTACAGAGTGAGATACAAAAGAAGTGACATCTGGGGCTAGGGAGCCAGGAGCAGTGGCTGGTGCCCACATCCCCAGTACTAGGTGGAAAATAGACAAGTGGATCCTGGTGTCTGTGTGGCTGCCAATCTAGATAGTTGACGAGCTCCAGGTTCATGGAGACACACCATCTCAAAAGGTGAACAGCAAGAAAGAAAGACACTTGACATCTACCTCTGCACACCTGAGAGTACACCTACACACATATGTTCAAGTCCATGCACTTGTGTGCGTGTGCGAACACACACACACACACACACACAAAACAAGAAATGACCACCTTCTCAGGCTGCCATGTGAGCACATCCTTCTATATTGCCCTTTGGATTTTTATGCATGACCCCTGTATTCTGCAATGATGGTCTCCTAAGCTAACTGTGACCTCCGTGAGCTGCTCTGTGAGTACAGGGTTAGATACCTTCATGTACCAAGGCAATTTTGCTACAGCAAGGCTTCATGTGAATGTAACACCATTATCCTAAGATGGTTTTGAAGAAAAATCTTCATCCCAGTAAAGTAGCACAGTAACTTGCTAAACCTGATGACCACCACAATCACCTGGAGTGTTTTTTCAAGGCGCAAATTCCTGGGCTCTAGTCAGGGGTGGTGGCACACACCTTTGAGCCCAGCACTCAGGAGATAGAGGCAGGTGGACCTCTGTGAGTTTAAGGCTAGCCTGGTCTACATAGTGAGTTCTAGGACAGCCAGGACTATATAGTGAGACCATGTCTCAAACAAAATAAAAGTAAAATATCCCTAGACTCCATGGCAACTTGAGGTTTCCAGAGGTCTGAAGCAGACGTTGCATGTTGAAGAATTACCCCAGGTTCATTTTGACTGTCTACTTGCTGGGATTAGAATCACTGTGGAATGTTTGTGAGGGCTTTTCTAGACTGGGTTAACAGCCTGTACTCTTCAACTGGGACCTACAATAAACCCCTTGCGTTCCTTAACTTGCTTTTGACAGGTTATTTGACAGCAGTAATGGGAACAGGAGCTAAGACACCAGGTGACCTACAATAGAGAGCAGACAGATCAATCATCTCTCTCCCGCCACCTCTTCCTCTCCTCTTTGACAAAGTCCCATGACTGTTCTGCCCCTCGGGATCTTAACTATACACTGGCATGGCTAGATCAGGATGTCTGCTTACCTGGAACATCTCACTGATTCCCTCTCCAGTTTGTGCTGATGTTTCGAAGTACAGGAAGCCTCTGCTTTCAGCCCACAGACGCCCCTCGCTTTCATCGACACAGCGGTGTTTGGTGCAGTCAATCTGAAAGACAAAGTCGGGAGGGGGCAGAGAGAAGATCCACCCTTGTCCCACACACCAGGCCCAGTGACTCCTCATCACTGAGCCTCGGGGCAATGTATATAATCACCAGGCTAAACAGGACCAAACCACGAAACCCACCGATTGGTTTTCTGTCTAATTTAGGTTGCATTTCCTACTTCCTCCCATGGGAAAGCAGCTGCTATGTACTTCTGTGAAAGTGACTTCATGATCTGTCCTACCCAGGGGCTACCTTCTGCTGTCTGCCATGAGCAACCACTCCCACCAAGTCAAGATATGAATATCAGACCTTTCCTGATTGTCCCCAATGTGCTTCCTCAAGGTGGACACCAAGGGAAAAAATGTATAAAAATCCAGTTAGACCAGGTTTTGTCTCAGAGACATGTTTTCAAAGGCTACCAATTACTGATTTCTATGTTAAAAATAGCACCTCCCCCAGTGCGCATGTGCATCTCTGTTTGAAGACTGAACACGATGTCTCAGTAAGCCATCCAGGCTGGCCTGACCTCTCTACATAGCTCAGGTTGGCCTCTAGTTCATAATCATCCTGCCTACAGTTCCCGAGTCCTGGAATTACAGGCTAAGCTACACATCCAGCTCTTGCCTTTCCGTATCCTCGAACTCACAGTTGTGCTAGCAAACCAATTCAAAGCAGTTACCTTGTTGGCACATACAACAAAGACAATATTGTCCATGTTCCCGTGAGACCCAAGCTCCTGCTTCATCTCTGCCAGCCAAGAATCCAGGGCATCAAACGAGTCTTTCTGTCCAACGTCATAGACCAGTATCACACCCTGTGTGTCCTTGTAAAATTCGTTTCGTACCTTCAGATGGAAGAACAGAGGCAAAAGATGTTGGCTCTGTGATCTTTGTAAGAATGCACCTCACAGCCATTAACTTAACTAAGTGTGTCCTTTTGTATTCAGAGTACTCATTATTATATCTCAGCATTTACTGGCTTTTAGAGGACTTTATATAAAATGAAAATGAAACAAACAAATCTGTAGGTCAGGAGAATTTTTCAGCAGAACACAGATCACAGCTCCTCAGAGGCAACACTCTCCAGCTGTTGGTAGACTCAGAAGACAGTCCTGTCAAGATCGTCTCAGGAAGGTAGGCAAACAGTCACGATTATGAACAATGCTGCCACCACACAAACATCCCATCCCAGACTTCACCCAGCATCCCAGGCGGAGTTTCCAGACTGTTCCAGGGCTATGCACCCATGTTCAACCCCCACTCAGAGCCCAGTGTAACCAGATGGTCAGGAGCACAGCTGAGGAGGCAGGCAGCTCTGGGTTCACGTCCACTAGAAGTCGTGTGACCTTGGGCAAATCCCACAGCCTCTCTGTACTTCCTGTCGGTAAAAGGGGATCACAGTCCTAGGACTAGGTGAGGTCATGAAGGCATCGCACTTAGCATGGCGCCTGGAGAACCACACATACAAGCTCCTCTCCCTCCCTTCCCTGCATTCTGACTGTCCTGAGATAATTCATCAGAAACAGCAACTTGCCTCTGGGACATGGCTGCGGCTCTCTTGAGAGCTGACAAGAAGAGGGTGAACTCAAGTGGTCGACGCAGTGAGACGTTGGGTGGGCTGGAATTCTGGTAGGAACCTGGCAGAGAACACAGCTCTGTGCTTTTCACAAGATCCCCGAATGCACTCCGACTCACTCTAGCTAAGGATTCAGAAGTCAGGAAGCAGGGGACGGTAGGAATGCCTGTTATAGCAACGCTCAGGAGGCTGAGATAGTGATTGTGAGGTTAAGGCCAGCTTAGGCTATGTAGTGAGTCTGGGCTAGTCTGAGCTATCTAATAAAACTGGGGGTGAGGCGGGGGAGGCATTTGTCTTTCACACTGTGCATGGGCTCCTGAGCATTGACAGACACTTTGACCAAGAACATGAGGTTCTATGATTACCTTAGAGAAACCTAAGAAGCAGTCCACCACAGTAAGAAACAGCAGATGCAGAAGGGGTTTAAGATGATGACTGCAGTGGTTTGAATAAGAATGGCCCCCATACATCTACATATTTGAATGCTGAATCATCAGGGAGTGACACTACTTGGGAGGGATTAGGAGGTGTGGCCTTGCTGAAGTAGGTGTGGTCTTGTTGGAGGAAGTGTGTCACTAGGGGCAGGCTTAGACATCTGAAAGGTCCAAGTCAGGCTCAGTTGCTCTCTTCTTGCTGCCTTTGGATCAGGGTGTAGCTCTCAGCTACTTTTCCAGCACCATGTCTGTCTGCACACTGCCATGCTTCTTCCTATGATGACTGACAATGGACTTAACCTCTGAACTGTAAGCCAGCCCCAATTAAATGTTTTCCTTTATGAGAGTTGTCATGATCTTGGTGTCTCTTCACAGCAACAGAACACTGACTGAGACATGACCAATAGTCTCTCCCCTCAGAGCTTGTGATCCTTGGCCCTTCTCGAAGGTGACAACTCTCCCCTACCGTGCTAGAGCTCTGAAGCCTTGACTTCCACATATCACATCCTCCAGGTTCTCATTCATTTTGTGTGTGTGTGTGTGTGTGTGAGTGTGTGTGTGTGTGTGTGTGTGCAGGTGCACTTGCTTGTGCAGGTGTGTTTACACGTTCATGTGCATGTGGAGGCCAGAGGCTGACATCAGGTACCTTTCTCTATCACTCTCCATCGTAGTTTTCAGACAAGCTCTCACTGAACCTGCAGCTTGCCATTTTGGTTAGACTGGATAGGGAGAGTGTCCCTGGGCCTCCTGTCTCTGTCCTGGCCAGTTCTAGGGTCAGGGATGTACACTACCACACCTGGCTTTTACATGGGTGCTGGGGATCCAAACAGGTCCTCATGTTTGTCCAACAAGCACCTTACCCAATGAGCCATCTTCCTAGCTTCTTACAGTATATTCTACCAGAGCTCGAGAGATGGCTGGGGTGCTAAGAGCACTTGCTGTTCTTGCAGAGGACTCCCAGGTTTGACTCCCATCACCCACATACGGTCTATAACATCCATAACTCCAACTCTAGGGGATTCAATAGCCTATTCTGACCTCTGAGGGCACCAGGCAAGCACATGATACACAGACATACACACGAGTAGAGACTATACATATATATGTTATAGATATAATATCTAGATGTAATGAAATAAACATAAATTATCTTCTACCAACTCCTCTTCTCTGCCTTTGTCTACTCTCAATCCTCCCCAAATCCTGTCCTGGGCCCTCTTCCTTTCTGCACTGGTTCAACTGTGACAGTCCCCAAGATCAGCCTGCTCCCCTGCAGCTTCCTCTTCTAGCTAGCACCGGGCTTAGCTGTATGTCTCGCTGAACTCTGATGTGGGGACATCAGTGATGAGGCGGAAAGCCCAGTGTGCAGCTCTGCTGGCCTACCTCTCTCCAGCAGAGTCACGGTCATGTCTGGATCCTGTCTGCATGCCTCTCCACCTGTTGCTTCCCTTCCACACACAGCCCAATACTACCTTCACTGCACTGCTGCAGCTTCCCAAGCTGTCTCCCAGCACCGTGACACACCATGGAACTTATCTTTTTAAAGCCATGACTCAAAACTCCTCGGTTGTTTCCCCACCCCCATGCCCTCCCAAGTTCAACCTCACTTTAAATGGGATTACAGGGTTGGGTTGGGTTTGGTTTTCTCTTTTTTGGGGGGGGGGCGCGTGAGGGAGATTCAGGACAGGGTTTCTCTACATAACCCTGGTTGTCCTGGTATCCACTCTGTAGACCAGGCTGACCTTGAACTCACAGAGATCCGTCTGTCTCTGCTTCCCGAGTGCTGGGATTAAAGGCGTTCGCCACCACCGCCTAGCTGAACTTGTTTTTCTTAATCTATACAATCATGTACTTCACAAGAGTTTGGATGTAGTCATGTCTGTGTAAGCAAGCAAGGGGTAGCCACTAAATTGAAGCTCAGAAGGCAAGTCACTAATATGAGCTGAACTTTACCCATGATTTGAATCACCTCCCCACTGTCTCAATGCCGGGACTGGATGTCAGTTCTCTAAGAAGGTTTTCTTACCTCATAGAAGAAGGGGTGTCCAGCCATGTCAAATATGTTAACTTTGATTTCTCTGTCTCTGACTTGGACCCTGAAATATTCAAATGGAAACAGAGTCACATTTCCAGAGGCTTTCTTCATCATCTTCCTAACTCCAGATAATCTTTACAACAGAAGCTGGCAAGCTGGCCCACAAGCCTGCCTCCCTGCTTCAGAACATGAGTCCTGACTAAGGACCCATCTTCCACCTCAGATACTTCAGTCCACAACCCTGAACCAACAAGCTGCCCCCACCTGCCAAAGGATGATCCCAACTGAGCTTGCTGATTGTTTATGTCCCCTGGGGGTGGTCATAAGACCCTCACCGGAGTATCCAGCTTCTCCCTACCACCTGAGTAAGTAACTCTACCTTAACTGCACATGGCCCTGGGGAAGGGGTAGAGTATACAGACTGGGAAACACGGGGGGCAAGGGGTGCCATCTATACAGCTATGGGGAAGCCCTTATCTCAGCTGGTACAGACTTTCCGGGGCAACCTTTTGGGAGAGGAGCACCCACACCACGGGTAACCCCTCACCTACACTCTGGAAGCCAAAGAAACGCATTGGTTCCCTAGGTGGAGTCTCGTCTTGCTTTGTCATTGAGACCTTGGGAGGAGGGGTAAACATTACTTATGTCTCCCCTGGGAAGGAATTTTAGCACTACTCATCACAGAATAATCATCTTAAAAAAAATAGTAACAAACAGAACAGTCTACTGAGTAACCCAATGCACCCTGTCTCAAAATAGATAAATAAACAAACAAATAAGTCACAATTCTATGGCAGCATACAGCAGTTTTCATTTTTTAGATAAACTAGGTACTGATATGGATTCTGAACAAAGGTGCCTTAAATAGGCTGTCCCACCACATCACTGGTGAACTCCCTGCTCTGAAATAGAAAAAGTAGAAAGAAATACGGATTTCAAATGAAGAGCTTCCTAACTTTCACAGTCAAGAGCTGCAGATTCCATACTTTAGAGAAAATGTATAAAAACACCTTCTGCTGCTCCCAGCTGAAAAACGGCAACAGAATTTACACAGAACTCTTGGGTTCTGCTTTGCCACTGACCTGAACTACTTAAATACAGTCTGGAGGGGACATGCATAAACTTGGCCTTGCCCTTCAGACAACTGACATTATGCTATAGATACACCTCACCAATTTTATCGACCTCCTTGAATATTGCCTTCATATTCTGATATGGAAAATTTTTACCTTTAAGAGTATCTATCTAACAATGTTTAATCAAGTAGTCACCAGGGAGAAACACTGTACCAGGTACTTGGAGAAAACATACAAAAATCCCTTTTACAGCACTCATTTTGGATGAAGGACATTAAAAACAAAAAAACAACCTGACTGACCAGGAAACTCCCTCCCTCCTGGCTAACTTACAAAGTACCAGAAGATGCTCTGCAGGTTGCTGGGGGAGAGAAGAGATCAGGATCTCCCCCAGTGGTGGACCCTCCAGGCTACAATATCCACCTGCCTGGTGTAACAGTGGC
>CABHPP010169045.1:0-37547 GCA_902168425.1 Peromyscus attwateri | reverse complement strand
GACATGAATGACTAAGTGTGAGAGAATGTGAGAACGTGTAAGCATGTGAGAGTGTGAGAGAGCGTATGTGAGTAAACATGAGCATGCATGCGTGAGTCAGCATAGGTAAGAGCATTTGTGTGAGACAGCATGTGTGAGTCGTGTGTGTGTGTGTGTGTGTGTGTGTGTGTGTGTGTGTGTGCGCGCGCGCTGACTGGCATTTTCCTGGAAGTCTCTCCTGTTCCTCGTCCTACTCTGGCTTGTTTGATCCTTAACCACAGCCACAGCCTCCAGGCCCCTCACTGGGCAAGGCAAATGTAGTTGGTGTACAGCCAAGACATACATGTACTGGTGATTCACGGTCAGCTTGTCTTAGCTCGCCGGGCCTGCGGTGGGGGCCGAAGTCTCCTGCCGTCAAGCTCGGGCTCTGAACGGAGCAGCTGTCCCACGGCTGCTGTGGAAGCAATCGGCGCTCACACTGGTGCGGTCCCCCATGTGGCTCCAGCCTTCCAGGCACCTGTCTATGTGTTCTCTCACGTGGGATAGAACTGCTAAGGCCCCTGTTTTACAGGTAAGGAAACCCCGCTCAGAGACTGGCAATCACTTGCTCCAGACCCCACAGTGGAGCAGGGGCGCCGGCAAAGCCTCCCTGGTGACCTGCCCCTGTGTAACTGAGGTCTCAGACCCCGCTTCCCCCCTTCCGGCGGAAGCTGGAGACTCCCGGATGCAGGAGCCAAGAGAGACTCCAGACACCATTCTGCTGCGGCCCAGATGGGGACCAGAGAGGTGAAATTCAGAGAGGGGTAGATCGGCCCAGGAGCACAACCACTGTGAATGCTGAGTCATCCCAAGGCCTCCGTGGGAATGTCACGGGTTCCCAGAGTGCTCAAGCCAGGGCCCTTGGGAAGAGGCTCCATAGGACTTCATACTAACAAGCCTCTGCAGGCCTTCTGGGGGTAAGGGAGAGCAGAGGAAGAGTCTAGAACAGCAAGAAGCGGCTAGAAATGCCCTGGCTGGGAGCAGATGAAGAGTCACCCTAGGGGTCATCTGTGAGTAGAAAGTCACCTCCTCTCAAGTTCAAGGCTAAGAGCTGAGGCCGGTCAGACAGGGACCCTAGGAAAGGCTATCCCAGGCATCTCCTGAAAGTGACAAGAAACTAAATATCCAGCCGAGATCCAGGCTCAGCAGTCAAAAACAACAACAACAACAACAACAACAACAACAACAACAAACAAAAACAAAAAAACCTGGCTGCTCTTCCAGAGGACCCAAGTTCAATTCCCAGCACCAACACGGCTACCCCCAACCATTTGTAGTTCCAGGAGATTCTACAACCTCCTCTGGCCTCTGTGGGTACCAGGCACACTAATAGAGCATACACACATACATAATATTAAAAAAAAAAAAATCTCCCATCCTAGCAGTTACACACACAAAGAGAGCCATCCTGCCTCATCTGAGGAACCAAGAACCATCCTTACCCCAGAACTTCATCTCCTTTCTCAGCCCATTCTCTAGTCCAACAAAGATGATCCTGCCAAGCTTATGCCTGATCGTGACACTATCTCATTTAAATATCGAGTGGGCTAGCCCACCCACCTTGCTGGGTACTATAATCATCTTTTTAGATTTGTAATTCATTTTTTTAATTTTCTATGTGAACCCACACATATGTTCATGTGTGTGGGTGCACACAGATACATGAAGGCTGTAGGTCAAGTTCATGTGTTGTTCCTGAGAAACCATCAAACCATCCTCTGTTTTTTGTTTGTTTAGCTTTTTTTTTTTTTTTTTTGTGTGAGGCAGGGCCTCTCTGTGTAGCCCCGGCTGGACTGGAACTCACTGTGTAGAGCATGCTGGCCTTGAACTCATGAGATCTGCCCGCTTCTGTCTTCTGTGGGCTGGGACCAATGTCACATGCCGCCATGGCAGGTTCTCCTTGTTTTTTTGCGGTAGGATTTCTCACTGGCCTGAGGTTCACCAGGTGGGCGAGCTGACTGGCCAGAAGCCCCAGGGATTACAAATGCATGCCGCCCTGCCGGGCTTTTTTTGTGTGTGTTCTAGGGGCTGAATTTAGGGCTCCATGCTTGCAAACTCTGTGACAGAGCCTTCTCCCCCATCCGTGTCCTAAGGGTTACATAGAACACTCACACGTCACCTTCACTTGGCCGCTGGCCCCAAGTACCTTACTCACTTTACTTTTTTATATTTTTAATCTTGTATGTGAATGCATGTACATGTTCGTGTGTCGGGGTGCAGTGTGCACACAGGTACCCAAGCCCAAATATATCCACATCCAAACCCCAGGAACCTGTGGTTGAACTACTTTGAGGAAAGTGTCTTTGCAGGTGTAACTGAGTAAAGGATGTGGAAAATCAGATCTCCCTGGATGACTGGGGAAGGCCCCAAAGTCCTTACAAGGGAGGAGGTCTTGTGACAGAGGATAAGATTGGAGGGATGGAGCTCTAAGCCAGGGACTCTAGGAGCCACCAGACTCGGGAGTGGGGGGCAAGAAGGCTTTTTCCCCTCAAGCCCTCCCACGGAAACGAGGTTTGGAGTAGCTAAGAATTAGATGACTCCCTGGGAGGCAGATGAACAGGGAGAGGGAGGGGCCATGGGTAGGTGATAAAGGGGGTGAACTTCCGGGATGGCCAGCTTCTTCCTCACCCTCCTGACCCAAGATAAAAGACCTTAAAACAAAGGCCTTGCAGGCTTCTTCTCCTATCAGTGGGCCCCGGCTGATGGACTGGCTCAGCAAGTTTGAGGCCATGGGATCAGGACATGTTACACAACAGCTGTGGGCCAATCAACCATCCATCTTTCTTCAAACTCACCAACCCTGAATTAGGAGAGGAAAACTCTTCAGAGGCCTTAAAAATCCCAGCCCTCAAGAAGACACTGGTTTTTCCGGCTTCCTGGGTCCCCCCCTGCTTTACAGGGGTCTCTTCCCTGTGAATCTGCTGCGTGTATGTATTTCCTCACCCCAATAAAAGTCTTCCTTCAATTGCTGATTGTGTCTGTGCCTGTTTGTGGTGTCTGAGATTCCTCTGCCGCTACCTGTTACTGTCAAGATTTTTCCTGCCTTTTAATTCTTTAACTGGCAGAGAAAACAAACTCGATTGAGACCCTTAGATAGTAACAGTTCTGCTGGTACACAGATTTCAGACTGCTAGCCTCCGGAGATGTGAAGGCAAGAAACATTCTAATGTAACACCACCCTGTTTGCATTAACTTGTTATGACAGCCACGGGAGACCCAGGCAGGGTCCTTGCACATTTTTCACACCTGCTGAAGTCTGTTATAATTGTAGTGGTTTTCACCCCACTCCAAGACTCTAAGCCCAGGAACAAGAATTTGATTTTCTTTTATACATGGAGTGACTGACCATGATAAACACCCAACAATGCTTTGTTAAATAATTTTTTTTTTTAATCTTTAAGGGGCTAGGCTGGTCAAAACCTGCCTCAGAGGCATTGGGGACCTGAGTTCAGAGCTCCAGAACCCAAATAAAAAGCCAGGCATGGCGGTGAGAACTTGCAATCCCAGAGAGGGCGAGATGGGGTGTCCCTAGAGCTCAACGGCGAGCTAGCCAATCCTGCTCAGCAAAGTTCTCATACCAAGATGGAAAGAGCCTCAGAATCAATACCAAGGTTGTCCTGAGATGTGTACACACACACACACATGCACGCATGCACTCATATGAACACATCCATACACACAAAAGTATTTTTATAATTAAGGGTTGGGAAGATAGATGTGTGTGCAAGCATGGGAACCTGAGCTTGGATCCCCAGCCACCACGTGAAAGCCAGTCATGGTAACATGTGTCCACACTGAGAGGGGGGTGAAGACAGGGGGATCCCGGGGCTTATTGGCCAGACAGTCTAGCCAATCAAGGAGCTCCATGTTCAGTGAGACACCCTGTCTCAAAAAATAAAATGGAGAGCAATGGAGAAAGACACTGAATGTTAACCTCTGGCCTTGATATACACAAGCACACACATTCACACACACATAAACAGAGAGAGACAGAAAAAAGGGTTAAACTTTGTCAGCTCTCTTTTCCAGTTCAGACTTAAATACTCAGAGGGTATCCTGGGGCATGCAGGTGTGACCTGCCTTGTGGCTGCTGAGAACCACACCTGGGTCCTCTGCAAGAGCAGCCAGTGCTCTTAATGGCTAAGCCATCTTTCCAGCCTCAAATTACTATTTTTATTCTGAAACCATCAAGGATTAATTGTGGAATAGAAGGTACAAACATATATCCACTTTTAAAAAATTCTGTGTATGTGTGGTGTATGTATTTGTGTGCCTGTGTGTATCTGTGTTAGTGGTTTAAATAAGAGTGGCCCTTGGGGTTGGGGATTTAGCTCAGTGGTAGAGGACTTGCCTAGCAAGTGTAAGGCCCTGAGTTCGGTCCTCAGCTCTGGAAAAAAAAAAAAAAAAAAAAGAGTGGCCCTTATAGGCTCATATATTTGAATCTTTGGTTCCCAGTTAGTGGAACTGTTTAGGGAGGATTAGGAGGTGTGGCCTTGTTGAAGGAGGTGTGTCACAGGGGGTGAGCTTTGAGGCTTCAAAAGCTATCAGACTCAGTCTTGCTCTCTCTGCCTGCTGCCTGCGGATCAGGATATAAGCTCTCAGCTATTGCTCCAGTGCCATGCCTGCCTGCCCGACACCATGCTCCCCACGGTGATGGTCACAGACTAACCCTCTGAAGCTATAAGCAAGCCCCCAATTAAACACTTTCTTCTGTAAGCCGTGGGCATGGTGTTTCATCACAGCAATAGTAACCTTAACTAAGAGAGTGTGTGCGCATGCACGCAGAGGTCAGAGATCAACATCGGTGTCCTCCATCCCTCTCTATCTTTAGTTTCTAAGACAGGACCTCTGACTGAACCCGAAGCACACCCTTCTAGCTAGGCACACACATACAGCACACAGAGAGCGCAGGAGTTGCTGGGGCACGTTGCCGGGCCTGGCTTTCTGTGTGAGTTCTGGGGACCTGAGTTCGGGTCCCAGCTCCTGTGGCAAGTACTCTACTAACTGAATCGATTCCCCAGAGCCTTCGTGCCCGTGTCTAAGGCACAAAACAAGACTCCAAGAAGAGAGACAGGAGGGAGCTGCTGGGGACCAGAACTCACACCCCCAGGAAGGGTCCTTCTCTTCAGAAAGCCTGGAGGTGCCCACCTCCTACTCACTCCAAGGACACTCAAGGACACACACGGGGACACACACACACACACACACACACACAGCCTCTCCGCATTCCCTGGCTCCATTGTCCTCACAGCTGTAGCTGGGAACACACTGCACCGCTCCTGTGTGTGTTTGCGTACTGTGCCCTCAGCCTAGATTTCCTACCCACCCCCCTTTTGCCACCTGAAACAAACAAACAAAAACCCTTCCTTTATCCTAAAGACATGCCCTAGCTCACCAGCTCTGTGCCTCCCTGATCCCCAGGCAGCATTAACTAACCCCCAGCCAATGTGGCCCCTTAGGCACCCCTATGTGAGGAAGAGTCCTCTCCTCTGCCTCCCTCACGGGGTGAGTTCTCCAAGGTGGAAACCGGCACCTGGGAAGTGCATCCACTTTCCACAGCTGCCTCAACATGACTGGCCTGGCAGCTGAACTGGGACTCTTCTTACCACTCCTGGAGGGCAGAGCCCGAACAGGCCTCCCCGAGCCAGCAGCCAGCGTTAAGGTGGTCAGGGCTGCCTTCTTTTCAGGAGGCTCAGGGGGACACCCTTGCCTTCCCTAGCTTCTGGGGTCCTCCAATTCCTTCAGTAGTCTGGTCTCCCTTAGACACAGCAGGAGGTCTCCCGGTCTAAGGACTCATGTAAAACTGGGTTTGTCATCACATGCCTGTAACTGCAGCTCTTTTGGGGTAGAGGCAGGAGAATCAGAGTTCAAGGCCAGCCTTGGCTATATATATAGATTAAGGCTAGCCTGGGCTACATGAGACCTTGGCTCAAATAAAACAGGCAAACTGAAGGTTCCTGGTGATTACACTGGACCCTGGCATTTTCCTAGGTACCTCAGGGTCCTTAACCCAGTCACACTGACGGAGTCCCTTTGCCATATAAGGCAGCAGAATCACAGCATCTGAAGACCAGGGTGAGGACACTGGGGAGGTGGCATCATTCTGCCTAGTACAGTCAGCTCATAATAGGACATCTGATTAGTACTTACGAGAGACAAGACCCATCTTAGTTCCTCCCGTTAAAATCTTCCCTGGGGCCAGGAAATGACTCAGAAGGTAAAGATGCTTGCCACATGAACCTGGTGGCCTGAGTTCAATTCCCAGAACCCACATAAAGGTGGAAGGAGAGAGCAGACTCCCCAATTGCTCTCCAACCTTCACACGCACGCCATGACACACGTGTCCACACACACCAAGCACATACATACAATGATATAAATCTTCCCCAAGTGTCTCAATTCTATGCCTAAGATATGGGTGTTCACTGTAGTGGGCCCCCAGACCTTAGCACAACTGACTCCATGAAGGAAGTTCCATTCAGGCTGTAAAACTCAGTGCGTAGACAGCACCACCTGCCAAAACTAAAACAAAGACCTAATCCATCCAAGTCCATAGTTCTGGGAAAGTCTCTATAGGTACTAACCTTGCTTTTTAGCTTCTATAGCTCCGCTTCTGGCTAACCGTTCTTGTTAAGCGAAGTGTGTCAACCCAGAACATTGTTTTTATGCTTAAACGCTCACCTTGAGAAGGGCTCGGGGCTACACTGGGATCCTGAGCACCCAGTGTGGTTGCTGGCCGGCTAATAAAGACTTTCTATTGGCTTAGACCCACATCCTCAGTCTTCTCTGGTGAGCAGCCCACAACACTCCTATCTGTGCACAGAGAGGCATCTCATGGGAGAGAAGGCCCTATAAAGCATCCAGGACAGGAGAAAACCGGAAGGAACGCGCCTGAGAGCTCTCCCCCACGTCCCCTTCTAGTGTCCTTAATCGGCATCCAGATGATGTATACTTTATTCCGCAAAGGTTGCTTGGGAGCAAGAGGCTGCAGAAAGCCAACAGCTGAATGGATCCTGAGACTGTGAGACAGATTCCTCTGTGATGGCAAACCTTGGTTGTCAACTTGACTGGATCCGGAAGCAACTAGAAGGTAAGTTGCGGGGCACTCCTGTGAGGAAGAATTTTCTCCATCCGATAAAGTGGGAAGAATCGCCCTAATGTGGGTGGCCCCTTCTGGTGGCAGCCCAGGTAAACGAGACAGAAGCGAGCCTTGCTTTTTGCCTGCTTGCCTTAGTTTCCTTTCTTTTTTAATTAAGATTTATTTTATGTGTATGAGTGTTTTGCCCGCATGCATGTATGTGCACCACCTGTGTGCATGCCTGGTGGCCAGGGAAATCAGACCGTGTTGGATACCCTGGAACTGGAGTCGCAAATGGTTGAAAACCACCACGTGGGTGGTAGGGGCCAAAGCCAGGTCCCCAGCCGCCTTACCTTCACTCTTGGTGGCACGTCCACCCATCTATCTATTCTGTTGCTGCGTTCCTTCGCTGGTGTCAGAACCCAGCCTCTTCAGGCTTCTGATGTTGACTCCACACTAGTGGCTCTCCAAGAATCCTCCAGGTCTCTAGTACCAGATTAGGATGGGTGAGATGCCCAGCCTCATGGACTGGGCAGCCACCAGGTTCTCAGCCCTCCCGAGTGAGAGAGCCATTGTTGGACTATTTAGAATGTATTATGTGATCTGATCTAATAAATCTTAATTTATATATGTATGTGTGTGTGTGTGTGCACACGCGCGCACGTGCCCATATGCACATTCCACCCTACAGACAGCTCAGCCACAGCTGAGCAACACCCAAGCCTGGCCTGGAGGGCTCAAACCAGCCTGATTTACATATTGCCGACCCAGTGGTAGGTGTGCATGTGTGTGAGAATGTGTGTGTGCCTGTATGTTACTGCTGAAATCTGGTCACAATTCAGTCTCTACTGCTGTCTCTAAACCATTAAGGTAGTGTGTCCAGGAACTGGAGAGGTAGGCACAACCCACCATCAGCTCTACATAGACTGAAGTGGAACTAGCAGGGGGGTTGGGGGTGCAAACATGCATAGGCTTTGATAACTAACACTCACTCTGGACGTCAATTCTATCCCCAGCCACCAGCATGTGGGGTGGCCAGGTGCATGTCTGGGAGTGCAGCGCCTGCCTGGGAATATAGAACGGTAGGACGGAAAAAGTGGGAGTGTGAGTCTGTAAAGGGTTAGGCAGAGACAGGCAGATCTCTGGGGCTCCCTGGGAGTCCCTAGTCAGTGAGAGTCCTTATCTCAAAACAAGGCGGATGATGGTATCTGAGGAATAACACCCAAGGCTGCCCTCCGGCCTCCACATGTACACATGTACATGCACACCGGCACACATACATGCACCTGCACACACTCTCACACTCACACACAGAAGAATGAGAGCAAAGAGCCATATCACAGAGGGCCTTGAATGCTGAGCTTAAACGTCTCATGAGTTTTACAGCAGCAATCAAAGATTCCTTTGAGCAAATGACCTGTCCTGCTCACTACATCTTCTCAGAGGATCCACTAGGGATACAGGACGGTTTGGCCAGGGAAGAGACTCAGGAGAGGAAGCAAGGTACCATCCACCAGAAGACAGGAGTCCAGAGGTAATGTGCCCTAGGATTCCCTCCCCAGAGTCCTCAGGCTTCCCACAGCAGACGACGACGGGTGGACTTACACTCCCGGGAGGCACGTTCAGGGTTTGGTTGGGCGTATCCCTGCTTCTGCAGAGAGCAACTTCTGTAACTGTGAAATCACTCGCTCTGACAAAGAAAAAGACAGTGTGAGGTGCATGGGGTGAAGGGGAAGATGAACGCGCTCCCTCTCTGCCCTGAACGATGCAGGGATGCCCCAGCACGGCAGGCCATTTCGGAAAGTGTTAAGACTCAATGAAATATGTGCTTAGCATTTGCAAAGCCAGACCTTAGAAAGATGTGTGTGTGTGTGTGTGTGTGTGTGTGTGTGTGTGTGTGTGTGAGAGAGAGAGAGAGAGAGAGAGAGAGAGAGAGAGAGAGAGAGAGAGTTTATTTTCTTTTTAAGTGCATTCTTTTTTTCCTATTCCATTCAATTTCATCCCAGTGCAGTGGACTCAGAGTGGACTGCAGGAATCTTGTGTCTCGCCAGTTCCTCTCTGAGCTATAAGCTCCGCAGGCAGCCAACTCCTGCCCACGGGGAGTGGGGGGCCCTGACTCACAGGCGGGCTGTGATCCAGCGCACAGTGCAGGGCTCCCTGGTCCACGCTTCCATTCATTCGCAGCCTCCGCCCTGGACCCTACACTTCCCACCAGTGTTAGGTCCGTTTGCAGAGGGAAGCTCTGCTAATTTTAGCGGCTGTGAGGTTCACTCTGTCTTTCCACTGGCTGGACACCTCTCCCTGCTCCTTCTCACCCGTGTTTTTCCAGGAGAAAAACCTACCCTACCCCATCCCTGACCAGGCTAGGGTCTGTATCCCCCTCTTTATCCTTACACAGGCCTGGGACCGGTTTCCAGGAGTCCCCAAGTGCATGTTTTTCTTTATAGAGAAGCCTCCCTCCCCGACATGCGGCTTGTTCACAGTTTCCCATTAAGGAAGTTTGAGAGGGAAATGTTACATTTTTTACAAGCCGTGTCTAAATTCAAACATGCCTTGAGACTGAAAATAATCACATTTAAATAACTTCCGAGTGGTATGAAGGAGAAGTTCAATGCTAGATATAAATTCACACTCACACTTCCCTTTATTTTTTCCCTTCCTTCCTCGGAGTTCAGCAGTGACTGGCACAGAAAAAGGACTGAGTAAGCTGAAGGAGGGAGGAAGACACAAATGCACTCTAAGTGTTAGTTTGGTGATTTATATAGTGGAGAAGAAAATGTAACCCGTAAAAGAAGCCGGGAGGCTGAGGCTGGCTGTTCCTGGGGCTTTAAAACAGCTGCCTTTTTTTTTTTTTAAAGTAACGGCGATCAACCCTTGCATGTGCTCCACTGCTGAGGCACACCACAGCCCCCCAAAACATCACAGGCTTGTAAGATGGCTCAGCAGGTAAAGGTGCTCGCCATGAAAACCTGATGCCCTGAGCTTGATTCCTCGACTCCACGGTGGAAGAAGAGAACCAACTCCTGAAAGCTGTCCATTGATCTGACCTCCATGTGCACACCTGCACACATACACACCTGCACACACACACCTGCATAATAGACACCTGTACACCCACACACCTGCACACATACACACCTGTACACCCACACACCTGCACAATACACACCTGTACACCCACACGCCTGCACACATACACACCTGCACACACACACCTGCACAATACATACCTGTACACCCACATACCTGTACACCCACACACCTGCACACATACACACCTGCAAACACCTACATACACATACCTGCACACACACCTGTACATGCACACCTGTACACACACACCTGCACACCCACACGCCTGCTCACCCACACCTGCACACATACTTGCTCATCCACATACCTGCACACACACACACACCTGCACACACATACCTGCACACATGCACCTGCACATACACGCACCTGCACACACACACAATCACACATGCAAACAAAATACTAAGATTTAAAAGTGAGAAATAACTAAACAAATAAAATCCAAGTGCTTCGCATTTTCTACCCTGCCACCTTCAGACACCTGGCTTCAGCAACTCGGGCTCTCACTCTTCATGGTTATAAGATGGCTGCCAGAACATGAGTGTTATACAAAGATAGGGCATTATTTGGCAGGGGAGGAGAAACACTTTCTGTGTCTCCTGTCCAGGAGTACAGAGTTCTTTTCTGGGAGCTGCCTGGGAGACTCCATTCATACCTTTTCTGCAGGGGCGGGGCCAGATGCCCATTCCCAAACCAACCCCTGACAACAGAACTGGAACCAACATGGATGGCTTCCACCATTCATGGTCGGCTCCTGGGTGGTGCAAGGACGTGGGAGGAAGGGCTCTTGAACGAGCTGTTGACAGGGTGGCTCTGGCACTCCTCAACGGCTGGGCAGGACTCCAGGATGAAGCCAGCTCCCTTAGGAGACTTTATAAACTCAGAAAACACCAGGCAAACTTCATTGAGAACAGGAGACCGCAGTCTGTCTGGCTAATGAGCATGGTATTTGAGTGCTAAGGGTAACCACACATGTACTGCATCCGTCTCAGGCTCCTTTTAGGAACATTCGGTTGTATTCTCTAACTTCTTTCATCTTGGATTGGGAACTACGTTGTTGAGGGACCCACAGGGCATCTCACAGCTCAGCGACAGGGTTGTTCAATCAATCAAGTACTCACTAGGCCTTCACCATACACTTTGGTCACAAAGAGGAAAAGATGAGACGATGCTCTGCCAAGAAGGTTCTGGAAGGAAAGCCCTGGCCCTGCTAAGAAGGAAGTTAGCTGTAGGTGCCCAGGCAGCAAAGCCAAGTCTAAGAAGTTTCACAGGGAGGAGTTGTCAAGCTATGCATAAAAAATACACTAAATTAGCCGGGCGGTGGCGCACACCTTTAGTCCCAGCACTTGGGAGGCAGAGGCAGGTGGATCTCTGGGATTTCGAGGCCAGCCTGGGCTACAGAGCGAGTTCTAGGACAGCCAGAGCTACACAGAGAAATCCTGGGTCAGAAAAACTAAAAAGGGGGGCGGGGGAGAAATCCAGTAAGTTGCCAAGTAAGAGAGAGGGAGGTGGCTATGGAGGACCAAGGCCATGAACATGTTCCCTGTGTGGGCAGGGAACACCAAATTCACTGTGTTCAGAATATAGGGAAGGTGCAAATGTCCACAGCAAGGATAGAGAATGCAGGGCTCCTCCAGCCTCTGACAGCAAGGTGCCGTGGTGACCCCCAGACCCTGGAAGCCAGCTGCAGGCCAGGCCCCATCCTTCCAGAAGCTCCAGGGCCGTACCTGTTTGCTGGATCACCATGACAAATTATAGGCTGAACATCATCAGAAGAGCTAAGTTGAAATGCTGTAAAATGGGAAACTTTATGAGCATCATTATCAATACTCCATACACCTATAATCCCAATGCCGAGAAGGCGGAAACAGGAGGAACCCTGGGGTTTGCCGACCAGACAGCCAAATCAGTGAGCTCCAGGCTCAGTGAGAGACCCTGTCTCAAATGCTGACTCCTCACTCTCTCAGGATTGCTGGTACACAGTGACTCCTAGGGCCTGGCAGATGACGTATTTGGGCTTCTTGAGAGAACATGGGAGGTGCCACTCCAAAGAAATCCTGGCATAGATCTGATCTGATATGGCCTAAGAACAGTAACAACTGAGGAGGGCCAGGGGGCATGGACCTCAAAGTCAGCGGGAAAGCTATGGAAGAGTCTAGGGCAGGGGACAAGGGACAGATTCTTGTCCAGGTCAGGAGGTCAGCACCAGTCCCAACTCCTGCATGCCTGGGGAAGGGTAAAGACGGGAAGATGGGTGGGGATCTTGTCCTGACAGCATCTTAATCTTCCATCTACCATGGTTAAAGCTGGAGCGACAAGTTGAACTCAGCAGATTTTCACTTTGCTGTCCTGGGGAAATCATGAGTACAGGAGTCAGGATAACTCCTGAATTACAGAAACCCTGTTCTGACACCTCAGTCTGCTGCACTGGCTACCAGAAAGTTCAGCCTAGTCATCACAGGCCTCTGTAAAACCAGATGTTGGAATCAGTTACATGTAGGGAGCTTAAGGGTTTTATTTAATGAAGACAAGGAACAGGGCATCAACAATGCCTGCTATTCCAAACTGCCAGAGAAGCCGAGTTCACTATTTGATTAAAATACATTTTTCTTGCCAGGTGGTGGTGGTACACATCTTTAATCCCAGCAACTGGGGGATGGGGGGGGGTGAAGGTGAGGCAGGCAGATCTCTGAGTTTGAGGCCAGCCTGGTCTAAAGAACTAGTTCCAGGACAGCCAAGGCTAGACAAAGAAACCTTGTCTCATAAATAAATAAATAAATAAATAAATAAATAAATAAATAAATAAATAGGAGCTAGAGAGATGGCTCAGAGGTTAAGAGCACTGACTGCTCTTCCAGAGGTCCTGAGTTCAATTCCCAGCAACCACATGGTGGCTCACAACCATCTGTAATGAGATCTGGTGCCCTCTTCTGGCCTGCAGTCATACATGCTGTATACATAATAAATAAATAAATCTTAGAAAATAAAATAAATAAATAAATAAATAAATAAATAAATTTTCTTTTCTATTATAATTTTTTAGGGTTTTTTGTCCTGGAACACACGAGGTGGACCAGGCTGGCCTCAAACTCACAGAGATCTGTCTGCCTCTGCCCCGAGTGCTGAGATTAAAGCCATGCACCACATTTTTTTTTTTTTTTTTTTTTTAAGATAGGGTCTCACTAAATGGTTCAAGTAAGGCCTTGATCTTGAGATCCTCTTGATTTAGCCTCTGGAGTAGGGCACACAGGTCTGGCCTGCAGCACCAGACCCAGCATTACAAAGGACCTCCAGTGTTATCACACCAGACAGCCTGTCAGACTGAGGGAGCTCCCTCCAGCCTGCCCAGGACCACTATTAATTAGCAGGAGAGAAGACACCAGACCTTCCATTCATTCTTCCTGCTTCTGCATTACCTGAGAGTTTGTGGATTCTAATTGCATTAAGTGGACTTGAAATTCCAGCCACAGAGCATTGATAGCTGTTAGGGTTTTTAAAAAAAAAAATCTAAGTGGCTAAAAGCCTCTTCCTCTCTAGTCTGAAGTTTCCTCCTGTGCAAAGATGCAAGATTTAATTACAGCCTGGAGCTCCCGCATGCCTCAGGTCCCACAGACAGCCTTTAAAAAAAAAACCAAAAGTGGTGTTCTGTTTAGTTCTTGGTTTCTCGTGGCTTTTTAGAGGATTAAGGAATCCACCTTCATGGAGAAAATTCAAACAGAATAGCCAAGCAGAGGGCAAAGAAAACAACACCCCACCCCAGACGCCACCCCATGTAAACCACGCTCCTGAAGGTTCAGGTTAGCGAGCATCGGCCACTCCTTCCTCATGTATGAAGTGCTAGCGTTTCTAACAGAGTGCCAGGCCTGGCTCTGGGGGAGGAGGTGGGGAGGGAAACCACCCTTTTACAGAGTCTTAGGTTCTAACTGTGACAAAAGGACACACTGGGGACATGAGAATCACCAAGAAGCAACGTCCTTAAGGCCGTTTTCCCTGGGCCACCCTCAGTTCTTGGAAGCCCCGCCTCTCAGTGGCTGACTCAGACAACCTGGAAGATGTGACTGAGTCGTTTGGGAAGCTTCGGAGGCCCTGCGGGCTTCTTCAAAATTTCATTCACAAAAAAAAAAAAAAAAAAAAAAAAAAAAAGAGGGACGATATTTTTTGGTCTGTATTTTTGGTTGGGAGCCTAGTCTTTAACGGCTGAGCCATCTCTCCAGCCCTCGTGGTCTGCACGTTAACACAGTTCACTGAAGGCCATCGGGTACACCACACACGTTTTTTTTTTTTCTTTTTTTGAGCCCAAGGGAAACGTTTATAAGGACTCCACTTAGTTCAGACGCCTGACAAACCTCCCAAGGTTTCCTCTGCTGCGTCACCTGCTTCTCCAGACTTAACACAATGCCACGCACTTTCAAGTCACCTGCTCTGGGCTAGCTATAGGTAACCCCTCCGCCCAAGGGTTACCACGGTAACAGCGGTTGCTCCAATCATCTTCCCCCACACCTCAGTCTATAACTACCCTTAAACATAGCACTAGGGCAGGGGGCTGAGACCGGCTCTCCTGTCCCACAAGCCTGGAGGCTCATGAATAAAGCCGCCGTTCTTCCATAACTGGTTTTGGTGATCGGCACGGCACGCGATGTGGAAGCCAAAGAGCCTCATTCAGTACCAGATTATGTCATTGTTCTGTGTCCATGAAGGATCTGAATTTAGAACATTACTGAAAAGAAAAAACTATTGGTCTCAGTGCTGAATTTAAAAAAAAAAAAAAGTACAGGCTTCCTTCTACAGTAGTTTGTTACCTAGACAAGCAGAATGTTACTTACTGAGTCAGAATACACACAGCCCTCTGCTGAAGATGGTTTGTGATTCCACGCATCCTGGTGGTGCAAAAATGAGATACGTTCAATAGAAGTGAGGACTTCATCAAATTTTCCATTTTGAACCTGTCCTAGGCTGGAGCCATACTGCCCAATCCTCTCGTGACGCTAGGAGGCAGCTGGGAATGCAGCCCATCACCAACCTGTGATCACAGGCAGACCAATCCTGATTGTAGGATGTGGTCCACAAGTTAGGTGTGTTCGATTAGGATATTTTGTGTGTATGAACACGCCTGCTCCTGGAGTGTGAGGATGGGTACACCCATGATGCACATGTGCAGGTCAGAGGACAGCCCCAGATGACAGGCCTCATCTAGTCCTGAGGCAGGGTCTGTCTGCTGCTATCTGTCAGGCCACACACCCACAAACTTCTGGAGACTCTCTTGTCTCCACCTCCCATCTCACTGTAGGAGACCGTGAATTGGACATTTACGGTGGTGGTTTGGCCCCCACAGACTCATGTGTTTGAATGCTTGGCCCATAGGGAGCGGCACTATTATGAAGTGTGGCCCTGTTGGAGGAAGTGTGTTACCATGGAGGTGGGCTCTGAGGTCTCATATATGCTCAAGTCAGGCCCAGTGTGGCAGTTCACTTCCTGCTGCCTGCAGATCAAGATGTAGAACTCTCAGCTCCTTCTCCAGCACCATGTCTGCCTGTACGCTGCCACGCTCCCCACCATAATGACAATGAACTAAGCCTCTGAACTGTTTTTTTTTTTTTTTTGGGGTTTTTTTCGAGACAGGGTTTCTCTGTGTAGCTTTGCGCCTTTCCTGGAGCTCACTTGGTAGCCCAGGCTGGCCTCGAACTCACAGAGATCCACCTGCCTCTGCCTCCCGTGTGCTGGGATTAAAGGCGTGCGCCACCAACGCCCGGCTAAGCCTCTGAACTGTAAGCCAGCCCCGATTAAATGTTTTCCTTTATAAGAGTTGGCATGGTCGTGGTGTCTCTACACAGCAATAGAACATTTGCACTACTGTATATCCAGTTTTAACTTGTGTCTTAGCCACTGTTCTACACCATGACCACAGCAACTCTTACAAAGGAGTTTAAGGTGGGCTGGCTTACAGTTCAGAGGTTGAGTTCATTATCATCACTGCGGGAGCGTGGTGGCCTGCAGGCAGACACGGTGCTGGAGAAAGAGCTGAGAGCTACATCCTGATCCAAAGGCAGCGGGAAGAGAGGGATATTGGGCCTAGCTTGAATTTCTGAAACCTTGAAGCCCACCCCAGTGACACACTTCCTCCAACAAGGCCTCACCTGCTCCAACAAGGCCACACCTCCTAATCCCTTTCAAGTAGTATCATTCCCTGAGGACCAAGCAAATATATGAGCCTCTAGGGACTATTCTTTTGTTGTTTTTTGAGACAGAGTTACCCTGTGTAGCCCTCTGTAGACCAGGCTGGCCTCGAACTCACAGAGATCCGCCTGCCTCTGCCTCCCTAGTACTGAGACTAAAGGTGTGCACCACCACCCGACAATGGGAGCTATTCTTACTCAAACCACCACACGTGGGTTCTGGCAATTTGAACTCGGGTCTTCACGTTTACACACCAAATATTTTACCCATGAGCCATCTCCCCAGCCAGCTTAAAGTATTCTTAAAAATCAGAATATAGCCTTGTAAGCTGAGGCGTCTGTAGGTACAGATTTAGGGTGTGACTTCTAAGACCCAGTAGCCTTGGGTTTGAACGGCTTTCTATGTGGCCTTGGGAAAATCAACCTCTGAGTCAGTTTCTCTCATTTGTCAAGTGCAGGCAGTAGGGCTGAGGGATGGCTCAGGGAGTAAAGTGTTTGCCATAAAAGCTGAGTTCGATTCCCAGGACCCATATGGGGGCGGGGGCTGGGGGGGCAGGGGAGCTAGGTGTGGTAGTACATGCCTGTAATCCTAGTGCTGGGAGACAGGAGAATCCGTGCAGCTTGCTGGCTAGCCAGTGCAGCCCAATCTGTGAGCTCCAGGTTCAGTGACAGAGCCTGTCTCAAAAGATAGTGATAAAGAGAGACACCTGGCAATGACCTTCAGCCTCAGCATACATGTACATGGCCATCCACATGTGCACCACAGGCCCCCCCCCCCCCCCCCACACACACACAATGTAGATAACAACATAGCATGCTGACTGGCTGAGCTGGGAGTTACATTCCTGTCCCCCGGATTTATCTCTGTGGCCAGGGAGGACAGATGGGTCCTAAAAGAAGTAGGGCACTTGGACAGTAGGGCAAGATGTACAGTTCTGAGAGTGAGGGGGGCCAGTTTCTGGGGTCTTGGAATGCTAGGCAGACCAGAGTCTACATGAGAATGAAAAGCAAAGTTCTGCTTTGCAGCCTTCAGAGACAGGCCGCTTCTTGCCGATTGGTCCTCCAAGACTCTCCAACTGCAGTGATGCCACCCTTCAGCTTAAGGGTTTGGTTAACTGAATTCACTACGTTAGTAAGTTGTTCAGCACTACTTTTGTGTGTGTGTGTGTGGGGGGGGAGTGTTGCTGGGCATCGAACCCAGGGCATCATTTACTCTAAGCACAGACTTTCCCACGTGCTGCACCTTTGGCTTGGTCTGTACCGTTTCAAAATGAGTTAATAGTCTCATGTGAGCTACAAAGCCACACTAATTGAGTCAGACTGGCCTAAGGGTCCAACAAATACAATTTTCTGCATTTTTCTCATTGGAGTCCTAAGAGGTCTTTCTCTGCTTTTCTTTGCTTTGTTTTTTGATGTGGGGTCTCACTGTATAGCCTGGTTGTCCTGGACCTGGCTACACAGACCAGGATCTCCATGATCCCCTTGTCCTGAGTGCTGGGGTAGACTACAGGCACGTATCACTATACCTGGCCCATGTTTTTGAGATAGGGCCTCTCTTTGTGACCAAGTTGGCTTCAAACTCATGATCTTCCTGCCTCAGCCTCCTGAGTGCTGGGATTATGGTTAGCAGCACGTCTTGCTGATGAGGAACTGGATTCCTGTTTAGTCTAGTTTACACCGAAGATCAGGGTCTCAACAAATCAAGGCAGCCAGCAGACCAGGGTTTGCTATTTGACTTTACTCTATAAAAATACACAACTTAAATCCATATGACACTCTGTATACAAGACATAAACAAAGGGTAGTTGAACACTTTCAGTTATTTCAACAGAAAGCAAATATGTAAATTACTTTGTAGGAGCAGTCACAGTCAAGGGAAAGAATGTGCAGAGAGCAATCGGTGCAGAGAACTAACCCAAGCTGCCCAACTTTCCAATCACAGTCCTTCACCAAGAGCCTTTACCAGAGAGCTTGGCACCACACTGTGTGACAGACACAGCCACTGTCCGCCCACACCACAAGTGAACACGGTCATCCTCCCCAGGGACAGTGAATGGCACAACCAATGTCCAGGCACTACCCGTGTCTAAAACTGTGCTCAGCACCAGGAGGAGGAGGAGGAACAGCTCCTTGCTTGTGCGGCCTGCAGTGGAACTTGCTTAGCTTGATTTTACAACTAAATTCATTTTCAAAAGTTTTCCAGAAGTGCTGGGGGACTTAGATCCATGACCTGCAGTGTGAGGGAAGTGCCATTCCAGACCTAGAAGAGGGCACTGTCCCTGCCAAAGGCAATCCCCTCATCCTCCTGTGACGGCTGCCACTCTAGGTGGACTAGCCACTTGTCCCTGATTCAGAGCTGGCAGGCACTCCTTGCTTTACTCTGATGAGCTTTCAGCCACCCAGCTGCCCAACCTATGGCTCACTGACCATCTAGCTGCCCCTAAGGCTCACTGACCATCCAGCTGCCCGACCTATGGCTCACTAACCATCTAGCTGCCCGACCTATGGCTCACTAACCATCTGGCTGCCTGACCTATGGCTCACTGAACTAAGAATTAGGTACTAGTTTGCAGGTAGAAAGAAGTATTTATCACTTGAGATTTCAATCAGTGAGAACATACTAGAATAAGTTTCCTGAGGTAAATACAAGCCTTAAAGAATGGTGTAGAGTTTATAGGATGCCAGCGATTTTATCCTCAACATCTGGACTCTTAAGTTAACAGGCGGGTAAAACCAAGGACACATTGAAATGGAGAAATAAAGTGACGGTGCTTAAGTGAGAGATACTGACAGTGGAGAACGGCCGTTCCTAGGGAGGCACCAAGGAGAGACGTCTCTGACACGAAAGGAGAGGGTTTCTAAAGTGCTGGGGATGGTTGGAGGAGTGACTCTGAGATGCACCAGGGATTTCCAACAAGGTGAGGAAGTGACCCTTGTTGATGACTCAGCTGTAGAAGACATGGCTTTTCTCTAATAACAGTTGGTCAAATGTTTTATCCCTTTTGGGACACAAGGTCCTTTATAAAAGTTTTCAGCCGCTGAAGTGGCTGAGTTGTGACTCCTGCTGATATTCTGAGATCTTAACTGGGTAAAGAGTTTTAAGAGCATGAAGGAAAAAGCACACACCTGTACCAAGAATTGAAATGAACACAGGGGTCTGTACGGGTTTCAAGAAGCTAAAGTTCATTTTGAGGCATGCTTCCATGGTTCTAAAGCCCTGCTGCTGGATTGTAGAAATCAGAAAACCCTGGGACCCTGAGGCTCAACCTTCTCATTTTATCGACATATATGAAGTAGAATACAGCCACCCTAAATGTTACTAAGGTCTTAGAAACAGAGTCTCAAGATCTAAGGGTCAAGCCCAGGCTACATTTCAGCAAGTCACTCTGAGGGATCCGAAAGGGAACACTGAAGAGCCCTGCTGTGACTGTTCATCTGCTCATGGTGTTGAACAGGTGTCTTTAACAACCGTGTCAAAGACTGGGCCCCACGCTCGGGCTGACAGCCCCAAGCACGATCCCTCATCCATGTGACTCCATCTTGTCCAAGAGCAGTTGGGCAGTGGGGTGCATGAGGCAGGAAGGAAGCCTCAAGCAGAACTGAGGCCCACAAGAACCTTGAGTGGAGTTCTCGGACCAGAAGAAATCATAAAGCCACATCCCAGACCTCTTTGACGTTTTTTTACACAGATCTGAAGTCATGAAGGACAACACTTTTAAGCTCAGTACAGCTGAGCACAGCCACACGAAGTGAGGCTACTATGGTGGAGGGAATTATCCAGAAGACTGAAGTGGCTTGGCTTCTTAGGTGAGAAAGATGTTACCTGGTGTTTAAAGGTCACAGTCTAGTAACGGTTTTGTGTCCTTCAAAACTCCAGTTAGCACAGGTGGCTGCAGCTAAAGCTACGAGTGACACAGTTAGGAGTGAGGACCGAGTCAAGCCAGGAGCCAGCTCCCCTACGCTGTGGGAAACGCAGTCCCAGGGCTCCATCCCGCCCCATCCTGCGGACCAGGCGGGGACAACGGCCTGAGGAATGCGTCTCTTCAGAGATTTGGAGCCCAAGCAGAAACTGTAGAGATTCTGCCCTACCCAGGCCCAAGACGTCCCACTGTGCCCCCAACAGGTCACACTTATTTCAAGTCAGCTGAGCCTAGGGCAACGCTCGGGATTCAAGGAGAGAGTAATGGCGGATGTGGGGTATAACAATAGAGTTGAGCGAGAAACGGATTAACACTGGTGCCCAAGAAAGAGACCTGCTTCTGGAAGAGTGCCTGCCTGCCTCTCCCACCACCTGTGGTGAGGAACGAGGAGAGGGACAAGTCTTACGGAGGGACCCTCCTGGTGCCCAACACACCCGAGCTCAGCTGGCCTTTCCCTGTATGGTGTGGCTGAGTGCATACTCCCGAATAATCTACAGCACGCCTTCTCAGTGATTCTGTCTTGGTCTCTGGTCCCTCATTCCCAGGGGCACAGCACTTCTTGCTGCTTGCTACTAGTGCAGAGCAAAGACCTAGGATCCAGGGGAGGCTTCAGGGTCCCCAGCTCCTGAGGACACTACCTTTCTCTCTCAGCGCTGGCTCGTCTCTCCCCCTGCTGGCTGAAGAGGGAACAGAGTGAATGTCCTAAAAGGGCAGGCCGACAGAACAGTGACACCTCACTTTACATTCTTCTTCAAGGGTGCTTGTTTTTCCTTTTTTTCTTTGAGAGAGTCTCACATATAATCCCGACTGGCCTTAAACTCTCAATCCTCCTGCCTCATCCTCCTGAGTGCTGGGATTATAGGCACTTGCCACCACACCTGACTCTAACTATAGCCAAGAAGCAGGGATGCTAAGCTCCCGGGGCGGGTGCCGTCCACTCACTCCTGCTGTTCTCCTTTCTGTTTTTATCCCCTTCTCTATGATGGTACATGGATGGATGGGTGGGGGGGGGGGGGGGGAGGCGGTGAGTCAAAGCGTCCTGCTGCCCTCCCCGTCTCTAGAAGCCTCACGGACTCTCAGAAGCCAATGCCTAAGCGATTCTACAATTACGAACACGGAGTTATCTGGCAATAAGAAATGAAACGCAGTGCACAGGAGACGTGGGGCTCTCCCTCACACAAAAGCAGGTCATCTCGCTGCGAAAGGCCCACAACATGGCACAGGCACCCACACTATTGACTTACAAATGACAGCACATGAGGGAACCGAACGGTGAGCATCTGGGAGGGAAAAATCCACGCTGGTTATTTCACCTCAGGGGAGTCTGCACTTGGGGCCGCCTGTCGCCTCCTCTGCCTTCTACTTGACGTTTTTCAGGAGGGCTGTCCGGGCATTCACAACCGCTTTGAAGGCGTCTTCACTGCCAGGCGCTACACATTTGTCCGGGTGAAGCAGCACAGCCAGCTTCCGGTAGGCCTTATTGACTTCCTCCCTGCGAAAAGCAGCCGAGTCCTGTCAGTCACCAGGCTGGCCCCAAATCCTGCATCCCAGCTCTCTGGATACACTACGCATCTCCCATGTAATCATTTCCTTTTCTCAAAGGCGGGATAAAAGACTAGAAAACAACAAACAAACATAGGCCTGTAGCTGCAGTTTTCCTGCCTGGCCCACAGTCAGGACAAATCTCTCTCACCCGCCAGTCCCACAGCCGCTCAGACCCAACCAAGTAAACACAGAGACTTATATTGCCTACAAACTGTATGGCCATGGCAGGCTTCTTGCTAACTGTTCTTATATCTTAAATTAATCCATTTCTATAAATCTATGCCTTGCCACGTGGCTCGTGGCTTACCGGCATCTTCACATGCTGCTTGTCCTGGCAGCGGCTGGCAGTGACTCCTTCCACCTTCCTGCTCTTTTCTCCTCTCTGTTAGTCCCGCCTATACTTCCTGCCTAGCCACTGGCCAATCAGTGTTTTATTTATTGACCAATCAGAGTAATTTGACATACAGACCATCCCACAGCATAGGCCCTATACGAGTGGAAAAACACAGTTGGGGGTTGGGGCTTTAGCTCAGTGGTAGAGCGCTTGCCTAGCAAGCACAAGGCCCTGGGTTTGGTCCTCAGCTCCGGGAAAAAAGAAAGAAAGAGAGAGAGAGAAAGACAGAGAGAGAGAGAGAGAGAGAGAGAGAGAGAGAGAGAGAGAGAGAAAGAAAGAAAGAAAGAAAGAAAGGAGGAAGGAAGGGAGAGAAAAGAAAAGAAAAGAAAGAAAAACACAGTTGTGAGTCTAGAAGTCAGTCTAAAAAGCGCCACCGGCCGCCAGGCAGCTCTAGACACTCAGGGGCAAGAGCAAGCCTTCACTAACTGAAGGGATGAGAGCCTTTCTCCCTGGGAAAATCCCTCTGGAGAAGCTTCTGGAAGAAGAGAGGCCTGTGATGAGCACAGGGTGGGGGATCTGGAATGCCAGGAGGAACTGGCGGAAAGGCCTGGAGCAGAGAGCAGATGTATGGCCTCCAAAGCAAAACAAGGAAAACATTGGGTTTGACTGACCGTCACAATAGCAGGCATTCTGCGGCACCGGGCACTGAGAAAGCTGTTTCTCCAAGTTGAGAGACAGGCAGACTACCACAGAGCAAGTTCAGATGGAGGCGTCCGTGAGAACAGCCAAGGGAAGAGAGCGCATACACCGGGAACACATGTCGGTGGGAGCAGCTGAAGGTAAAGGAGGAGCTGCAGGATGGACAGGCTGGAGAAGGCTGGAGACGACAGGTTCCTTCGCCATCCCCACTCCTAGCCACCCTCAGGTGTCAGGCTCTGTCCCCACCACATGGCTTTACTTCCCAAGCTTCTGTCACCAGAGCGCCTGCGATCCTGTCAGCATGGTGCCTTCACCCTCCTGTTTCCGTAGGAAGGACTTCACAGCACTCTCCCCGTTACAGAGATGCCCCTTGCTGGCTTGGAGATGGTACAAAGTCTGGTGTCCATCTGGAGATACTAAGGTCTGGGGTGGCAGCACTAAGTCCCTGTGTCTTAGGCATACATGCCAGAGCTCTACCTGCTGCTGGATGAGTCCTTCTGAATTTTCTTGTTCTAGCTTTGCATGTTATATTCTTTTTTTTTTTTTTTTCTTTTTGGTTTTTCAAGACAGGGTTTCTCTGTGTATGTAGCTTTGGAGCCTATCCTGGAACTCACTCTGTAGACCAGGCTGGCCTCGAACTCACAGAGATCTGCCTGCCTCTGCTTCTCGCGTGCTGGGATTAAGGGCGTGCACCACCACCACCCGGCTGCATCTTATATTCTACACATGCAATGTGTAGTTTTTTCTATGCAATGTGTTTATGTGGTGTGTGTGTGTGTGTGTGTGTGTGTGTGTGTGTGTGTGTGTGTGAACCTAGAGGCCAGAGGTCAATGCCAGCTGTCTTTTTTTTTTTTGTTAATATTTATTTATTTATTATGTACACAGAAGAGGGCGCCAGATCTCATTACAGATGGTTGTGAGCCACCATGTGGGTGCTGGGAATTGAACCCAGGACCTCTGGAAGAGCAATCGGTGTTCTTAACCTCTGAGCCATCTCTCCAGCCCCGCCAGCTGTCTTCTATCACTCCCCACCTTATTCTTTAAGTCGGGTCTGTTAAGCCTCAGCATGGTTGCTTTAGCTACACTGGGTGGCTGGGGAGCTCCAGGGATTCCCCTATGCTGACATGCCTGGCTTTTGTATGGGTGCTAGAGTGCAAAGTCGGGTCTTATGCAGCAAACACTCTATCCACTGAACCATCTTCCCAGCCCGTACATATGCAATCTTGGTACTGCTTATCAAGGGCATTCCCCTTCGTGGAAGAAATTAGAGGGGGCTGGAGAGATGGCTCAGAGGTTAAGAGCATTGACTGCTCTTCCAGAGGTTCTGAGTTCAATTCCCAGCAACCACATGGTGGTTCACAACCATCTGAAATGAGATCTGGCGCCCTCTTCTGGCCTGCAGTCATACATGCTGTATACATAATAAATAAATAAATCTTTAAAAAAAAAAAAAAAAAAAGAAATTAGAAGGGCCAGGGTTTGTATTTACCCAAAGACCCTGTGTCCTTGAGGTGAGTACACATCCCCTCCTTCTCCAAGATGGAGTCTAGGGCAGAGCCAAGGGAGCCACTGATTTGGGGAGCGTGTCTAGATGGGCTCAGTGTTACGCCTGGCCCCTGCACTGAGAGCCTTTCAAGATTTACAGGCACAGAAAGGACTCTCAAGGGAAAGTTCTAGAGAAACAAGATTGATGCAGGTGTCTGTCAACACTGTGTCACCTACAGACGGAAAGTTCAGGAACTGTAAGCACATTTGGCCCCAAGCAAGTACCAGAATTCTCTAGAACTTAACACTCTAATGTTCAAGGATTTGTCCCAAATGCACCAATGTCATTGGACAGACACAGTTGTACAGATAAACTTGTGTTTATACGGGTTAAGGAAACAGAAATCGCAGAGGCTCTGGAATTTACCAGAGCTCTGGCAGAGTCTAGATAACCACAATCAATAAAGAGCCAACATTTTCTTCTTCTTCCACCGCCATGCCCAGCTCTTCCTAAATAAATCTTTTGATAAAACAGGTAACTACACATTACCCAGTCACAGTTGGGAACAAGTAGGGTTTATGAGAAAGGCAGCTGGACCGACTGTGTTCCTGGGCTGAGAGGCACCACTGTCTGCTGGGGCCTCAGGGATCCCCCATTTCACTGAACACCGGTTTCCCCAGGCAAATGAGAGCACAGTGAAAAATCTTTCTTCTTCTAAAAGTCTGTGATTTATGAATTATTTTTTGTAAAGTTTTCTAAGGTTACAGTCGAAGGTGGAGCAAGCCACTCTGTCAAGTGTTTACACGAACAGGGCACAGCTCCCTCAGCAGGCAACGGGCCTTCTGTTTTATGTCCGTGTTGTTAGTGGGGAAGAGTCCTCACGAAACTCATTTCCACACAACGTCAGTTCCCAGCCACTTAGAAGAAGAAAGATGGCATAGCACTTTAGGCAACAGAGCCTCGGCTCTTCCAGAACGCCGCACCAAGCACCCTAAACCTGCTTACCTGGAGGCCCCGGGTCTGACTCCCAGCATGTCCCAACTGTCCTTACTATTTCGAATTCTGCGAATGGTGTCTGCTTGTTCTTTGGTGAAACTAGCACTGTTATGTACCGTAGGGCGTTTCCCGCCATTTTCACACAAGTCCACTATGGACACGTAAAAGGTCTGCAGGGAGAAAACACATCCCAGAGAAGTGATTCTGTGAGCTAAGAGTTCCTCTCACAGTCAGTACCTTTTTTTTTTTTTTTTTTTTTTTTTGTTCTTTGAGACAGGGTTTCTCTGTAAAAAAGCCCTGGCTGTCCTGGAACTCACAGAGATCCTCCTGCCTCTGCCTCCCGAGTGCTGGGATTAAAGGCGTGCGCCCCTGCCGCCTGACCCACTTCAGTAACTCTTAAAAGTCAGGAGTAATACACTTCACTTGGAAGATTTTTGTCACATGATTGAACTACATTTATATCCATTTCCTTGGCACTGAGGACGGACCCCAGGGCCTTAGTGCACTACCCAACCCCCCAACTACACATTTTTAAAATAGCAAAGAATAAACTAACTTAAAATGTATTACTTTAATTTAAAAAAATTAGAATGATTCATAATTCTACTCTCAGAGAAGCACATCTGTGGTTGGTAATAGATGAACACTGTTAAAAATCCAACAGTAAACTCTCAAAACTTTCTCCCTGATGCAGGCACATGAGCATATTTAGTATCCCTACAGAAACATCTGCTACAGCACACGTCGTACACACACACACAAACATTTACACGGAACGATGCTTAGCAGCTTGCAGTTCGCACACGACACACCTTGTGCGGGCCTGGGGATGCACGCCTGTCATCCCGGCTACTTGGGAGCCTAAGGCAGGAGAAGCAGGAGGTCAAGGTCTACCCGACCTACAGAGAGGGTTCAAGACCAACCTCAGTAACTTAATGAGACCCAGTCTCAAAACAAAAAGTGAAAAGGAGACTTGGGATCAGCTCAGTGGCAGAGTGACTGCGTAGCCTGGGCAAGGACCTGGGTTCAATCCCTAGATCTGCCTTGGAAACGTCCTACACTTACAGATCCTCTTTGCTCTCTAGTGACTCCAGGATCCTATCATGTGGCTGTTTATTTAATTTATTTAATTCCCTATTCCTGGACTAGCCTGTTATTTTAAGTCTTTCGGTCACTGCAGACAGTATTGAATCATTTTGTTTTTTGCTTTTGTTTTTGTTTTTGGAGACAGAGTCTCACAGCGCCTAGGCAGGCCCTGAACTACTACACAGCAGAGGGTGATACTGAACTCATGATCCCCCTGTCTCTGCCTCTTAGTGCTAGGATGACGGGTGTGCGTTACCAGTGCAGCTCTGCAGTGTGTTCCTGGGTGAACTCAACCTGAGTCTTCTGCAAGAACAACACGTGCTCTTAACCTCTGAGCCTCCTTTCTGTAATTGTGAGTAGAGTGAGTCTCTCCTCTCTTCTCCTTCCTCCCCTTCTCTCCCCTCCCCTCCCCTTCTCTCTCCTCCCCTCCCCCCCCCCTCTCCCCCCTCCCCTCCCCCCCTCCCTCTCCTCCCCTTCTCTCTCCCTTCCTCCACTCCACTCATGCTAGGCAAGTACTGTGCGCTCCCAGTGCCTAGAACTATTTTAATTGATGTATCTCCTCTTCCCTTAGTTTCTCTTGAAATACCTTCCTCTCTTTCAGATTCTTCAACAGCGCCTCTTGTCTCCTTTTGTAAATGTATCTTTGGAGCTGAGAACTCTGTAGTTAAGTGTGCACTGCTCTTCTAGAGGACCGGAGTTTGGCTCCCAGCACCCATGCTAGATGGCTCCCAACTGCCTACGACTGATGCCTCTGGCCTCCTCACATCACATGCAAAAACACATACACATAATTAAAAGAAGTCTTTAAATAATGTATCTTTCCTGTAAGCTCCTCTTCCGGGAACTGCAAACGACTGGGAACCTAACAAGAAACTCGACATCTGGAAAGAAAGAGCATCATGGGAAAAGCCACCAGACCAGGACCACAGGGGTGCTGGTTCACGTGTGTGATCTTAGGATTACCTTGGCTAGCAGAGTCAGATCAGACAAAACCACCTTCCTGCAGGCACAAAGTCTCTGTTAAGCGGTAGGAAATCGAGACAACGTTTATCAAACCGAGTCACCAGGAGAACACAGCTCCAGGCTTACCTACAGGACAGTGCTACTGTCTCTTCTTGTCGGCCTACCCATCGTGTCTACCAAGAAGCAGCCAGAAGGATAAAAGCACCAAGAAGGGTCACAGTTCACAAACGTCACTAGGGTTAGGGTTGGCAGTGCCTAGAATTAACGTGAAACAGAAATATACAGATTCTGTGGGCACAGGTAGTTATTAGCACTCGTGGTGACGGAAGACCAGCCATAGTGTTCCGAGGAGGCGTGCGATCAAAGTGGTAACTCTCAGGTCTTAGCTCCATCCATCCCGTGCAGAGTGCTAGACCAGACCTCCTGTCGACCATCCAACAGAACAAAGGCACAGGCGGCTACTTTCAGGCAGTGGACAGCAGCAAGCATGAACTACTGAGAGGTGAGCAGGAGCTCTCTTCCTAGAGGCCGTATCTGGAGCGTGCAGACACAAAGCCTCACTGAGAGAAGGAGGCAGAGGCAGAGACTAGAGTCCAAGGCTACAGCAGGGACAAGAATCAGCAAAGCAAGCTGTTGGGCAGAAGGGAGCTGGGCAGAGCTGGGCCCACTCTAGGTGGGGCTTCCTCAGGGTTTGTAGCTAAGAACTAGGTTACTCATACGAAGACTGAGGCCACCTGAAGCTTGCCAGACAGGAGCTGAGAATACAATCCTTATTTTCTAGGGGAAGAGCTAGCCCAAGACACCTGAGCTTGGCCTTCCCAGAAGACCTAATCAACACTTCTGAAATCCCCCTGGGGCACCACAGAAAGGCTGTACCTTAAGAACTTCACCCACCCTAACTACACCCAAAACCAAGAGGCAGAATTAGGAAGATGAATCCTGCTAAATCAGAAGGTTTAAGAAACACTTTGGGCTTCCTTCAGATCTCTGACATTAAGCAAAACTGCAAGCTTACACGAGTTCATTGCAATCTGCCTCCTGCAACAAGAAGCGTCATTCTTCTGGAAAAGACAGAGAAATCTGCAGGGTCTCTACAATGCACTCTCCACAGATATGGTACCCAATCAGTACATCACTACCACACATAGAAACAAGAAAACATGACTGAAGTCGGGGAAAGCAGTCAGCAGTAACTGACCCCACGCTGGTTCAAATACTGGACTTGGTAGACTTCACAACAGCTAGCTGTAAGAAATACTGTGGTGGTATTGTATTCCCCAAAATATTGTGTACCTTAATAAATTTATCTGGGGTCAGAGACAGAACAGCCACAATGTTAAACAGAGGTTAGGGAGTGGTGGCACACGCCTTTAATCCTAGCATTCCAGAGGCAGAAATCCATGTGTTCAAGGATACACCCAAGCATGGTGACCAACGCCTTTAATCCCAGAAAGCAAGTCTTCAATCCCAGGGAGTGGTGGTAGAAAGCAGAAAGGTATATAAGGCGTGAGGACCAGAAACTAGAGGTATTTGCCCTGGAGAGGCATTTGGCCTGGAGAAGCATTTGGGCTGGTTAATCATTCAGGCTTCTAGCAGCAGTTCAGCTGAGACTCATTCGGATGAGGACTCAGAGGCCTCCAGTCTGAGGAAGCAAGACCAGCTGAGGATCCAGCGAGGTGAGATAGCTGTGGCTTGTTCTGGCTCTCTGATCTTCCAGTGTTCGCCCCAATACCTGGCTCAGGTTTGATTTTATTAATAAGAACTGTTAAGATTCATGCTACAAAATACTGTAAAGGAAATAAAGGAAAATACCCCTCAAGAATTAAAGGAAAATATATTAATGTATCTTTAAAAAATATCTTATTTGGGCACTGAAGAGATTGCTCTTGAGAGGACCTGGGTTCAGATCCCAGCACGAACACAGCAGCTCACAACTGCCTGCAACTCTAGCTCCAGGGGACCCAACACCCTCTTCTGACCTCTGTGGGTACCAGGTAATCTCAGAAATGAATAAATCCCAGGTAGGCATACCTCAGCATAGCCCAGCTGCTGCAAACCAAAGACACAGACAGACTCTCCAAAGCATCCAGAAATGGAAAAAGGTGCAATATGGACAGAGACAAATGTGAACATGGCTTCCACCTTATGAGACACACAGAGGTCACAGAGAGAATAGAATTTAATCTATGAAGGTTTTTTTTTTTCCAGTGAGTCAACTCAGCTTTATTCCACAGTATAGGGGATATATAGGATTGGGTAGCTGGGGAATTAGACAGCACACTCCTATCATAAGGCTCCTAATACAAGTCTTAGTTGTCATCTGTGGAAGCACGGTCCTATCGTAAAGCTCCTAGCACAATGTCTCATTACCACATGGGAAGCAGGGGAAAGCTTCTGCAGGAAGCTGTGTCCAGGGTCACATTAGAGATAAGTCAGTCACCAGGCCAAGAGACAGTCTCCAAATAAGGTCGGGTAGAGAATAGGACACCTTCTATCAGGGAGACGGAGTTGTCCATGTTGCTGCCAGGCCATGACAGACTGACCAGCACAGTCAGTCTCTGACCGGCACGGTCTCCCAGCATGAAGATGCCAATAACCCTGATTTGTATAGGTGAAGCACTGTATATGTGTATCAAAGGATCACAACTAATGTACCGTTAAAGTACTGAGTTAGAAGAAAAGAGAAGCGTAGTCTCTCACAGTTACTGCACTCACTCCCTGAGATGCTCTCATACGTGAAACAAAAATAACAGCCACCACACACTGTCACACATCTCAAATAAGGTGAGACGTGTAAATACCAGAACTGTCAGAGGTTACTTGAGTGGCTGTGCATCACAGATATGGCACACACACAGACCAACGTGCTCAAATGAACAGGAAGCACAGCAAACCGGCATCACCCTGCCAGTCAAGATGGCACCCGTCTTCCAGGAGGAGTGGCCTCTTGTGAGAAGGAAATCCAGAGACAGAATCAGTACAACCCCGCCCAGCAATGAAGACGACTCTGTGCAGGACAGCTACACTATCTGAAAGGCTGAAAATGCCTCAAATGCCAGACACAGTCATAAGAAGAAAAATAGTTTATTCACACCACCATTTCCAAATGGATCTATAATCAAGCCCTGACTCTATTACTTCCTGTTTTAAGTAGCCAACATCTCTTAAATTATACAAAATTAATGGCTTTAAAAAGTGACATCTGGAAGCCAGTGGTAGTGTACACTTTTAATCCCAGCACTCAGGAGGCAGAGGCAGGCGGATCTCTGTGAGTTCAAAGCCAGCCTGGTCTACAGAGTGAGATACAAAAGAAGTGACATCTGGGGCTAGGGAGCCAGGAGCAGTGGCTGGTGCCCACATCCCCAGTACTAGGTGGAAAATAGACAAGTGGATCCTGGTGTCTGTGTGGCTGCCAATCTAGATAGTTGACGAGCTCCAGGTTCATGGAGACACACCATCTCAAAAGGTGAACAGCAAGAAAGAAAGACACTTGACATCTACCTCTGCACACCTGAGAGTACACCTACACACATATGTTCAAGTCCATGCACTTGTGTGCGTGTGCGAACACACACACACACACACACACACACACACACAAAACAAGAAATGACCACCTTCTCAGGCTGCCATGTGAGCACATCCTTCTATATTGCCCTTTGGATTTTTATGCATGACCCCTGTATTCTGCAATGATGGTCTCCTAAGCTAACTGTGACCTCCGTGAGCTGCTCTGTGAGTACAGGGTTAGATACCTTCATGTACCAAGGCAATTTTGCTACAGCAAGGCTTCATGTGAATGTAACACCATTATCCTAAGATGGTTTTGAAGAAAAATCTTCATCCCAGTAAAGTAGCACAGTAACTTGCTAAACCTGATGACCACCACAATCACCTGGAGTGTTTTTTCAAGGCGCAAATTCCTGGGCTCTAGTCAGGGGTGGTGGCACACACCTTTGAGCCCAGCACTCAGGAGATAGAGGCAGGTGGACCTCTGTGAGTTTAAGGCTAGCCTGGTCTACATAGTGAGTTCTAGGACAGCCAGGACTATATAGTGAGACCATGTCTCAAACAAAATAAAAGTAAAATATCCCTAGACTCCATGGCAACTTGAGGTTTCCAGAGGTCTGAAGCAGACGTTGCATGTTGAAGAATTACCCCAGGTTCATTTTGACTGTCTACTTGCTGGGATTAGAATCACTGTGGAATGTTTGTGAGGGCTTTTCTAGACTGGGTTAACAGCCTGTACTCTTCAACTGGGACCTACAATAAACCCCTTGCATTCCTTAACTTGCTTTTGACAGGTTATTTGACAGCAGTAATGGGAACAGGAGCTAAGACACCAGGTGACCTACAATAGAGAGCAGACAGATCAATCATCTCTCTCCCGCCACCTCTTCCTCTCCTCTTTGACAAAGTCCCATGACTGTTCTGCCCCTCGGGATCTTAACTATACACTGGCATGGCTAGATCAGGATGTCTGCTTACCTGGAACATCTCACTGATTCCCTCTCCAGTTTGTGCTGATGTTTCGAAGTACAGGAAGCCTCTGCTTTCAGCCCACAGACGCCCCTCGCTTTCATCGACACAGCGGTGTTTGGTGCAGTCAATCTGAAAGACAAAGTCGGGAGGGGGCAGAGAGAAGATCCACCCTTGTCCCACACACCAGGCCCAGTGACTCCTCATCACTGAGCCTCGGGGCAATGTATATAATCACCAGGCTAAACAGGACCAAACCACGAAACCCACCGATTGGTTTTCTGTCTAATTTAGGTTGTATTTCCTACTTCCTCCCATGGGAAAGCAGCTGCTATGTACTTCTGTGAAAGTGACTTCATGATCTGTCCTACCCAGGGGCCACCTTCTGCTGTCTGCCATGAGCAACCACTCCCACCAAGTCAAGATATGAATATCAGACCTTTCCTGATTGTCCCCAATGTGCTTCCTCAAGGTGGACACCAAGGGAAAAAATGTATAAAAATCCAGTTAGACCAGGTTTTGTCTCAGAGACATGTTTTCAAAGGCTACCAATTACTGATTTCTATGTTAAAAATAGCACCTCCCCCAGTGTGCATGTGCATCTCTGTTTGAAGACTGAACACGATGTCTCAGTAAGCCATCCAGGCTGGCCTGACCTCTCTACATAGCTCAGGTTGGCCTCTAGTTCATAATCATCCTGCCTACAGTTCCCGAGTCCTGGAATTACAGGCTAAGCTACACATCCAGCTCTTGCCTTTCCGTATCCTCGAACTCACAGTTGTGCTAGCAAACCAATTCAAAGCAGTTACCTTGTTGGCACATACAACAAAGACAATATTGTCCATGTTCCCGTGAGACCCAAGCTCCTGCTTCATCTCTGCCAGCCAAGAATCCAGGGCATCAAACGAGTCTTTCTGTCCAACGTCATAGACCAGTATCACACCCTGTGTGTCCTTGTAAAATTCGTTTCGTACCTTCAGATGGAAGAACAGAGGCAAAAGATGTTGGCTCTGTGATCTTTGTAAGAATGCACCTCACAGCCATTAACTTAACTAAGTGTGTCCTTTTGTATTCAGAGTACTCATTATTATATCTCAGCATTTACTGGCTTTTAGAGGACTTTATATAAAATGAAAATGAAACAAACAAATCTGTAGATCAGGAGAATTTTTCAGCAGAACACAGATCACAGCTCCTCAGAGGCAACACTCTCCAGCTGTTGGTAGACTCAGAAGACAGTCCTGTCAAGATTGTCTCAGGAAGGTAGGCAAACAGTCACGATTATGAACAATGCTGCCACCACACAAACATCCCATCCCAGACTTCACCCAGCATCCCAGGCGGAGCTTCCAGACTGTTCCAGGGCTATGCACCCATGTTCAACCCCCACTCAGAGCCCAGTGTAACCAGATGGTCAGGAGCACAACTGAGGAGGCAGGCAGCTCTGGGTTCACGTCCACCAGAAGTCGTGTGACCTTGGGCAAATCCCGCAGCCTCGCTGTACTTCCCGTCGGTAAAAGGGGATCACAGTCCTAGGACTAGGTGAGGTCATGAAGGCATCGCACTTAGCATGGCGCCTGGAGAACCACACATACAAGCTCCTCTCCCTCCCTTCCCTGCATTCTGACTGTCCTGAGATAATTCATCAGAAACAGCAACTTGCCTCTGGGACATGGCTGCGGCTCTCTTGAGAGCTGACAAGAAGAGGGTGAACTCAAGTGGTCGACGCAGTGAGACGTTGGGTGGGCTGGAATTCTGGTAGGAACCTGGCAGAGAACACAGCTCTGTGCTTTTCACAAGATCCCCGAATGCACTCCGACTCACTCTAGCTAAGGATTCAGAAGTCAGGAAGCAGGGGACGGTAGGAATGCCTGTTACAGCAACGCTCAGGAGGCTGAGATAGTGATTGTGAGGTTAAGGCCAGCTTAGGCTATGTAGTGAGTCTGGGCTAGTCTGAGCTATCTAATAAAACTGGAGGTGGGGCGGGGGAGGCATTTGTCTTTCACACTGTGCATGGGCTCCTGAGCATTGACAGACACTTTGACCAAGAACATGAGGTTCTATGATTACCTTAGAGAAACCTAAGAAGCAGTCCACCACAGTAAGAAACAGCAGATGCAGAAGGGGTTTAAGATGATGACTGCAGTGGTTTGAATAAGAATGGCCCCCATACATCTACATATTTGAATGCTGAATCATCAGGGAGTGACACTACTTGGGAGGGATTAGGAGGTGTGGCCTTGCTGAAGTAGGTGTGGTCTTGTTGGAGGAAGTGTGTCACTAGGGGCAGGCTTAGACATCTGAAAGGTCCAAGTCAGGCTCAGTTGCTCTCTTCTTGCTGCCTTCGGATCAGGGTGTAGCTCTCAGCTACTTTTCCAGCACCATGTCTGTCTGCACACTGCTATGCTTCTTCCTATGATGACTGACAATGGACTTAACCTCTAAGCCAGCCCCAATTAAATGTTTTCCTTTATGAGAGTTGTCATGATCTTGGTGTCTCTTCACAGCAACAGAACACTGACTGAGATATGACCAATAGTCTCTCCCCTCAGAGCTTGTGATCCTTGGCCCTTCTCGAAGGTGACAACTCTCCCCTACCATGCTAGAGCTCTGAAGCCTTGACTTCCACATATCACATCCTCCAGGTTCTCATTCATTTTGTGTGTGTGTGTGTGTGTGTGTGTGTGTGTGTGTGTGTGCAGGTGCACTTGCTTGTGCAGGTGTGTTTACACGTTCATGTGCATGTGGAGGCCAGAGGCTGACATCAGGTACCTTTCTCTATCACTCTCCATCGTAGTTTTCAGACAAGCTCTCACTGAACCTGCAGCTTGCCATTTTGGTTAGACTGGATAGGGAGAGTGTCCCTGGGCCTCCTGTCTCTGTCCTGGCCAGTTCTAGGGTCAGGGATGTACACTACCACACCTGGCTTTTACATGGGTGCTGGGGATCCAAACAGGTCCTCATGTTTGTCCAACAAGCACCTTACCCAATGAGCCATCTTCCTAGCTTCTTACAGTATATTCTACCAGAGCTCAAGAGATGGCTGGGGTGCTAAGAGCACTTGCTGTTCTTGCAGAGGACTCCCAGGTTTGACTCCCATCACCCACATACGGTCTATAACATCCATAACTCCAACTCTAGGGGATTCAATAGCCTCTTCTGACCTCTGAGGGCACCAGGCAAGCACATGATACACAGACATACACGCGAGTAGAGACTATACATATATATGTTATAGATATAATATCTAGATGTAATGAAATAAACATAAATTATCTTCTACCAACTCCTCTTCTCTGCCTTTGTCTACTCTCAATCCTCCCCAAATCCTGTCCTGGGCCCTCTTCCTTTCTGCACTGGTTCAACTGTGACAGTCCCCAAGATCAGCCTGCTCCCCTGCAGCTTCGTCTTCTAGCTAGCACCGGGCTTAGCTGTATGTCTCGCTGAACTCTGATGTGGGGACATCAGTGATGAGGCGGAAAGCCCAGTGTGCAGCTCTGCTGGCCTACCTCTCTCCAGCAGAGTCACGGTCATGTCTGGATCCTGTCTGCATGCCTCTCCACCTGTTGCTTCCCTTCCACACACAGCCCAATACTACCTTCACTGCACTGCTGCAGCTTCCCAAGCTGTCTCCCAGCACCGTGACACACCATGGAACTTATCTTTTTAAAGCCATGACTCAAAACTCCTCGGTTGTTTCCTCACCCCCATGCCCTCCAAAGTTCAACCTCACTTTAAATGGGATTACAGGGTTGGGTTGGGTTTGGTTTTCTCTCTTTTTTGGGGGGAGGGGCGTGAGGGAGATTCAGGACAGGGTTTCTCTACATAACCCTGGTTGTCCTGGTACCCACTCTGTAGACCAGGCTGACCTTGAACTCACAGAGATCCGTCTGTCTCTGCTTCCCGAGTGCTGGGATTAAAGGCGTGCGCCACCACCGCCTAGCTGAACTTGTTTTTCTTAATCTATACAATCATGTACTTCACAAGAGTTTGGATGTAGTCATGTCTGTGTAAGCAAGCAAGGAGTAGCCACTAAATTGAAGCTCAGAAGGCAAGTCACTAACATGAGCTGAACTTTACCCATGATTTGAATCACCTCCCCACTGTCTCAGTGCCGGGACTGGATGTCAGTTCTCTAAGAAGGTTTTCTTACCTCATAGAAGAAGGGGTGTCCAGCCATGTCAAATATGTTAACTTTGATTTCTCTGTCTCTGACTTGGACCCTGAAATATTCAAATGGAAACAGAGTCACATTTCCAGAGGCTTTCTTCATCATCTTCCTAACTCCAGATAATCTTTACAACAGAAGCTGGCAAGCTGGCCCACAAGCCTGCCTCCCTGCTTCAGAACATGAGTCCTGACTAAGGACCCATCTTCCACCTCAGATACTTCAGTCCACAACCCTGAACCAACAAGCTGCCCCCACCTGCCAAAGGATGATCCCAACTGAGCTTGCTGATTGTTTATGTCCCCTGGGGGTGGTCATAAGACCCTCACCGGAGTATCCAGCTTCTCCCTACCACCTGAGTAAGTAACTCTACCTTAACTGCACATGGCCCTGGGGAAGGGGTAGAGTATACAGACTGGGAAACACGGGGGGCAAGGGGTGCCATCTATACAGCTATGGAGAAGCCCTTATCTCAGCTGGTACAGACTTTCCGGGGCAACCTTTTGGGAGAGGAGCACCCACACCACGGGTAACCCCTCACCTACACTCTGGAAGCCAAAGAAACGCATTGGTTCCCTAGGTGGAGTCTCGTCTTGCTTTGTCATTGAGACCTTGGGAGGAGGGGTAAACATTACTTATGTCTCCCCTGGGAAGGAATTTTAGCACTACTCATCACAGAATAATCATCTTAAAAAAATAGTAACAAACAGAACAGTCTACTGAGTAACCCAATGCACCCTGTCTCAAAATAGATAAACAAACAAATAAGTCACAATTCTATGGCAGCATACAGCAGTTTTCATTTTTTAGATAAACTAGGTACTGATATGGATTCTGAACAAAGGTGCCTTAAATAGGCTGTCCCACCACATCACTGGTGAACTCCCTGCTCTGAAATAGAAAAAGTAGAAAGAAATACGGATTTCAAATGAAGAGCTTCCTAACTTTCACAGTCAAGAGCTGCAGATTCCATACTTTAGAGAAAATGTATAAAAACACCTTCTGCTGCTCCCAGCTGAAAAACGGCAACAGAATTTACACAGAACTCTTGGGTTCTGCTTTGCCACTGACCTGAACTACTTAAATACAGTCTGGAGGGGACATGCATAAACTTGGCCTTGCCCTTCAGACAACTGACATTATGCTATAGATACACCTCACCAATTTTATCGACCTCCTTGAATATTGCCTTCATATTCTGATATGGAAAATTTTTACCTTTAAGAGTATCTATCTAACAATGTTTAATCAAGTAGTCACCAGGGAGAAACACTGTACCAGGTACTTGGAGAAAACATACAAAAATCCCTTTTACAGCACTCATTTTGGATGAAGGACATTAAAAACAAAAACAACCTGACTGACCAGGAAACTCCCTCCCTCCTGGCTAACTTACAAAGTACCAGAAGATGCTCTGCAGGTTGCTGGGGGAGAGAAGAGATCAGGATCTCCCCCAGTAGTGGACCCTCCAGGCTACAATATCCACCTGCCTGGTGTAACAGTGGC
>CABHPP010169040.1:0-11748 GCA_902168425.1 Peromyscus attwateri | reverse complement strand
TACTTATATGGGGAGGACAGAGAACTACTAGATGTTTTTAAGTATTTGGCATACTGTCAGAATTGAGAATAAATTAAGTTTCTTTAAGTTTGGAGTGCTGGATATCAAACCCAGGGCCTTATGCTAAGCAAGTATTTAAAACAACAACCCAGGCCCTAGAAAGCCCAAGTTTCTTAGGATATCCTTGAGTGGGAAATTTCAGATGTACAAGGTCAGAATTTTAAAAGTCAAGTTTTATGCTACCTGCAGATCACTGACTGAGGAAAATATCACAACAGTGGGTGGAAAATAAGGAAGCCATTATACAGTTCAAGGACCAAATGCTGTGCTTCATGTTGCTGGTCTCTTCCTATGTTTAAAAATAGGACAAAGTTAACAAAACCAGCTGTGTTCAGCAGAAACAATGTACTTTCAAATGTAGCAGTTTCTCACAGTGTGTGCTGTGGGCATGTCTGGAAGAGACCTGCTCGAAGGGATTGCAGATTTTGGGAGAGGTGTGTAAGAGAAAGCAGCAGGGTCCTCACCCTTGTGGAAAGCCCCAGCAGTCTCTGCCAGGTGACCCTGACAAACTGTGTGCACCCTCCTACAGAATTCATAGTCTCTTTGCTTTATTCACTCAAGTATTTCAAAGCATCTTCTCACTGTTAGCTGTACTTGCTGGGGTTTTTCTGTGTTGGGGTAGTCCCCATAGTTAAATACATCATGGTTTTTCATTTTCTGGTAACCTTGTTAGCTTCAGGGACTTATGACTTGAAAATATTCCCAGCTGGATGTGATGGCACACATTTTTAATTCCAGCATTCAGGAGGCAGAAGGAAAATCTCTGGCTAATCAGGGCTTACCCAGTAAGACCCTGCCTGAAAACAAAGTCAGATGTGGTGGTGCATTCCTTTAGTCCCAGCTATTGGGAGGCAGAGGCAGGCAGATCTGAGTTCGAGGCCAACCTGGTCTAAAAAGTGAATTCTAGGACAGCTAGGGCTATGTAGAAGGACCTGCTCTCTCTCTCTCTCTCTCTCTCTCTCTCTCACACACACACACACACACACACACACACACACACACACAAATGATGATGATGATGATGATGATGATGATGATACCAGGGGAGATAGCTGATGGTTAAGAACACTTAACTGCTCTTGAGGACAGAGGTTCAGTTTCCAGTACTCAAAATCTTAACTCCAGCTTCAGAGAATGACACCCTCTTCTGGCCTCTTTGGGTACTGTGTGTGCATGCACATGCACATGTAAAACATTTCTAAAAACCTCCTGGAAAAGCTTACATATGGATAGATGTGTGTATACATACATATGTATGCACCTTTCCTTATTTATGGGAATAGATGTATATAATCTATTTCTAGGTGTTGCTGTGCCAAACTGTCACCTTTTTGTTATGTATGTTAGTCCATCTGTTTTGAGCTGGCGGTCTCTAATGGTAGTGCTTCTACGGGCCTTTCAGTTCCTCCTCGGTCCTCTGGTGGCAGACTTGACTGTGACAGATATGGCATCATAGGTCTGAGTCCCTCCTGTCACCGTTTTCATCAGGAACCATGAGACCAAATGCCCAGTCTATCTCTTCTGCTTGGTCTTGCCACTGAAGGAGCAAGTGAACGTGGTATGCTGGCTGATTTCAATTTTCTTCACCATTTTCCCGGAGGTACCAGAGTGGGTCCTGTATTTACCCATGATGCCTTCTCAGTTCATTTGCTGTGATGTCGACCTAACCTCAGACAACTATCCTTTCTTAATTTAGATAAACACTGCCAAATTTGATAATCGGGGAAGTTGTGTATTCTCTCCAATAATACAGGAAAATTTGTTTCCAACAATCATAATTATTCATTTTGTGATAAAATAGCCTTATTGTAGTAAGTTTGTTTGTTTGTTTGTTTGTTTGTTTTTAAGAACAGGCTTGAGCTCCCCTCCCCTTTACCTCATGAGTGTTGAGAGAAAGTGTGTTATCACAATGGGCTCCATTACTTAAAAAGAGTGAATGTGTGTCTCTGTAGTGACGTAAGAGGGTGTCAGATCTCCCAGGGCTGAAGTTGCAGGCATTGTGGGCCACCCAATATGGGTGGTAGGATCTGAACTCAGGTCCAATGGAAGAGCATCAAGTGCTCTTACCTCTGAACCATCTCTTCAGCCCCAGATTTATACACTTTGAATAATCCTTTTTTGAGCTGGGAATAAGGCTCAGTACAGTGCTTGCCTAGCATGCACAAAGGCCTGAGTTCAATCCCCAGCACTGCAAAAACACTGCATAAACTAGCATGATGGTGCATGCCTATAATCTCAGCGCTGAGTCGTCAGGATCCCAAGTTCGTTCTCAGCCCCCTGGTGAGTTCAAGGCCAGCACATGGCTGGTGAACAGCTCAGCTCATGTCAGCAGAATGGTGTGCTGAGGTGTGGCAGGTGACAGTGGCTGACAGAGCTGTGACCTGCCCACTGGAGTCCACAGCCAGGATCACTGTTCAATGATACTGCTCACTTCAACATGCAGGGATCCCCAAAGCAGCAAATGTCGCCAAATGGCCTGTTTGTCACTTGTGGGTCAGTGCAATGGTTGTCCTAAGCCCTGGGATAGATGCACCACTTGGGGAATTTGGAGAGCTAGGACCACACTGGGCTTTTCAGTGACCTTCCTTGGATCTTACTTTCAAATGCCTGTCCCTGATGACTGAACTATAACCCAGATTCATATACTGATGAGGGAGAGCCTCTCATGACGAGATAGTGATCATTTTGGGTCTTTCTTAAGAGTCCTTAAATTCACAATCCTGCTGGGAATCCAAGCATGTACCCCATATCCAGCCTGCTTTCTGTGGGTAGACAAAGACGTTCTGAGTCACACAGAGTCAGCAGCCACGTCCAAAGCCAAGGTGAACCTACTGTGGACGCACCTTGATCTCAGACTTCAGCTCTCAGAGCACAAGAAATTCACGGCTAGATGCATTCTGCAGGTCCTGCTTTCCACTCTGCAGCCCCAAGGACCTATCTGAGCCCACAATTCTTTCTACACACACACACCCGTAGTCTTTTCCTCTATTACTCAGCCCCACCCCGTTATAGTTCCACCAATGCTGGGGTCCTGGGTCACTTCCAGAGTGACTAACTTGAAGAGCTATCCCGTCTTACTTAAACTCCTCTTCCCTCCACGTACATTCACGGCACATCATGTAAGCATCTCTTTGTTGTACGCACTTAGTTCAACTTGTTAATAAAACCACTGGGTGTAAAATTTAAAGTAAACTAGATAATTTATTACACACTTCTGTCAAATTTGTACTTGTTTGAGGCAACTTAATTAAAGTAAAACTAAGATATAGGTTGAGTCCCTTATCCAAATGCTTCTGATGGAAGGAAGTGTGTTAGATTTAGGGCTGTTTGCTGTTCTTCAGTAAGAACAGTTTATTGAATGCACTGACAAAGAACAGTGAGCTGTGCTGCTTTTTAGATTTTGGAAGATCTGCTGATCCCAAACAAAATGTCTTAGAGATCTGACCTAAGTCTAGACATGAACTTCCTTCATTTTAAATGCACCTAACACACACAGACCAAAGGTAACCATACGCAATATTCTTAGTGCACCTGTGTTTTGACTGGGACCCTCAGGGAGCTCAGGAGAGGACTCTCTCGTCATGCTCAGGCTCCCAGCTTCAGGCTGTGGGCTGGAACACTCACCTGTGTCCCCGCTTCAGTGTTTTCCTGCACAGGGGAGTGGTCAAAGCTGCTGCTATGCACTCATTCATGCCGGCCTGAAAGTGGAGCACGTGTGGGAAACTGAGTGGCAGTGAATGGGGCCTGAGCTCTGCTTTCCGAGAGTGTTTTCCAAAAACTGTTTTATTTCAGAACACACCGGTTGACATGAGTGCCGCAGTCGTCATGTCAGGAAGATCACACTGACGCTCTCACTGGTCATCTCCTCCTCTTGGCAGAAGCACGGCTCACAAGGTCTCAGGGAGATAGAAGACACATCCTCCTCTTGATGCCCATGTGTGGCAAAGTAAGTCCTTTGTGACTGTCACTATGGAACTGTGCTTTCTACAGCTGCTTCATGATTATTAAAGTTTTGCAGTGGCTGGTTTTCCTATTGGCGTCTTACAGCCTAAGACAAAGAGACAGCTAGTGAGATAATGGTGGTCTTGCTTGTTGCCATAGCTTTGTAGTAAGACCGGGGTTCACTCTGCAAGGTGAGCTGCAAACACTGAGACCTTCACTGATCACTTAGCTGGTTCCCCTGGATTCTACTGACCTTTCTTTACAAAGCCAGTAGCTACCTTTTCTAGATGTTCCTCTTTCTCAGCCTACAGCATCCAGAGGGCTCTTAGCTCCATCATGTACTAGAAAGTGTATTCACCCAGAGTATCCAAGACCTCAGAGGAACAGTAAGTATCACCACAGATGGGTGTAACTGAGACAGGATTGCCATGAATCTGAAGCCACTCTGCGCTACAGAGTGAGTATAGTGAGTGCGAGGCTAGATCAACCTGGGATCCAGTATCAGACCTTGTCCCAGAAAACAAAAACAAGGACACACCTTTAGTCTCAGCACTAGGGGCAGGGGGCAGAGCAGAGGCAGGCAGATCTCTGTGAGTTTGAGGCCAGCCAGGGCTACATAAAGAGACCCTGTCTCAAAAAAGGGGGGGAAGGGCAGCACTGGAGAGGCAGCTCAGTGGTTAAGAACATTTGTTGCACTTAGACATATAACAGCTCTCTGGTTCTAGAGAATCCAATGCCCTCTTCTGGTCTCTGTGGACACTGCACACATGTGCTGCATATACATACATGCAGGTAAAAATACCCATACAGATAAAATAAAATCCTTTATTAAAAAAGGAAAAACAAAAGTCTGAGCCAGGACAGAATCCTCCTTACCACAGCTGAACACAAAGGATGCATGCTGATTGAGAGGAGGCCTGAGCAGCTGGCTGTGCTTATCGAGAGGAGGCCTGAGCAGCTGACTGTGATGTAAAGCACTGCCCATTTTGAGTCCACAGTGTCTTCTTACCTAACACTTTTTGCTGCACGTTCTTTTCCCTTTTGGCCTTTTAAAAGTCTGTTCTTTTAAAATTGTAAGCGGTGTACAGCATTGTGATACCCCTACCATTTTAAAATCTTCCATCTTTCTCACTCCTCCCCAACTCCCACCTCTGTTGGTTTTTTCCCCTCCCCCCTCCTCTACCTCGTTTGTTTTGTTAAGACAGGGTACTGTGGAATGTCGTTCTGTATGCTGTGAATGTGTGTTGCTCTGATTGGTTGATAAATAAAGCTGTTTGGCCAATGGTGAGGCAGAATAAGGTTAGGCAGGACATTCCAACTAGAGAGAGAGGAAGGAGAAAGGCAGAGCTGAGAGATGCTGCTAGCTGCCGCCAGAAAAACCAAGATGTAAAGTACCAGTAAGCCACAAGCCATGTGGCAAAGTATAGATTTATAGAAATGGGTTAATTTAAGATGTAAGAGCTAGCTAGTGAGAAGCCTGAGCCATTAGGCCATATAGTTTGAAAATAATATTAGCCTCTGTGTGTTTATTTGGGTCTGAGTGGCTGTGGTCCCAGGTGGGTCCGGAGAAAACTACAGCTACAACAGGGTCTTGCCCTGGAAGGCCTGGTACTCACTATGTAGCCCAAAGCTGGCCTTGAACTCATGGCAGTCCTCCTGCCTCATCTCCCAAGTGCTGTGACTGGCACTTTTCCTTAAGGAAATTCTGGCCTATACTCAGCTTGTTTACATTAGAATCTACAGCTGTTCCTTCCAATAAGAATACTCATGCCACAGCATACCTTAATGTCTACTTACACAATAGGGAAAATGGGTCTAAGCCTATTCAGCTGTACTTACCGAGCATTTCTTCTAATTTGCTTGTGGCAGGCTCGTTCACACTAAACACATAGTTACTATCTCTAAAGAGAAGAAAAGCTGGGTTACTGTGTGAACTAGGACAGAGACATCTTTTCGCTACAACTTCTTCCTAACTGTATATTCTATCATGGGACTGCTAAAGGTCTGTGTCATGAAGCTTACTTTTTATTCCTTCAGGCCTTGGGACCAATTCCAGGTCCTCACACATGGTAGGCATGTGCTCTACCACAGCCCAGGTACAACAACAGCCCCAGTCTGAAGTAGCTGAAACAGGCTTCTTGCTCCTGTTCTGACCACACGAGATACACAATTATGAGAGTTTAGCTTCAAAATTCTTGTTCATTGATGAGACTCTATACCAGTAGTTCTCAACCTGTGGGTCATGACCCCTGGAGGCAGAGTGGGAGGTGGTGTTGGAAGACTCTTTCACAGGGGTTGAATATCAGATATTTACATTATGACTCATAGCAGTAACAAAATTACAGTTATGAAGTAGCAATGAGATAATTTTATGGTTGGGGTCACAAGATGAACTGTATTAAAGGGTTGCAGCACTGAGAAGATTGAGAACCACTGCTCTAGAGACACACACACACACCCCTACCTTCTGACCACATAAGATACAATTATGAGTTTGGCTTCAGCTTTATCACTGGGATACTCATTCAGTAAGGAGCTCTGTCCCTCTCCATCCATATATGTGCATGCACACACTAAATTACCCTATGCTCTTTTCTGTAATTAATCTAGGAAATGCAGTCTGAGGTCAAGCCAAACCTGGGCTAGAGTACGTTCTTAATTTTGTGACGTGTGGCTTCCCCAGAAACTTGCACTGATCGAATCTTGAGGGCAAGAGGGAGGGACGCATGGCACTGCACTTCCTGAAGGACACATTCCTGTGTCGCTGCTCTCGGGCTTCAGTGCCATTCCGCACCTTGACCCCATTAGTTCCTGGTACTTACACCTTCTTCTTTTCTACCACCCCGAGTCTCACAAAAGCTGCTAAGGCATTTTTCTGCAGGTCAGAAGACAACGCATCATGACACTGAGAGGCACCTGCAAAGAGGGGAAGAGGGTGAGCAATCATTCTTATTCTCGGCTGAGAAGCCACCACCCACAGACACGTGCCTGACCTCGATCCAGAAGCTGACTGGTGAACTTCCTAGCTGCAACCAAGTACTGTCTCTCAGTGAAGCAGGCCTCTTCTTCATGCAAGAGGTATTTGGAAAGTATCTGATTTCAAGACGGAGAATGAAAGGAACAGAGAAAAGGAGATTGCCAAAAATAAGAACATGTTGAGCACACTGCCCTCCTTAAGAACACCACCCTCCACGGTCTGCAACTTCTAACATAGCTCTTTTGATTCCAGCAGCTCTTACAATTAGAAAAAGACAGTTTGAAATGACATTTTGTAAGAGTTTAATTTCTCATCTCAGCTGACTGCAAGACAATCACTTCCAGTTTGGGCTGCCTGGGGAGAGAGGACCTACTGTCTTTGACTCTGCCCTTTGACTCTGTCCTCAAGCACTGGTTGATTTCCAGTTTATCAAGTACCCATTCCATGCTAGACTGTGGGAGGACGTGGACAAGGCCACCTCTGGGATTACAGTTACCACTATCCACCACCATCACAGGTGCTCAGAGCCAGTGGATAAGCAAAGTGCTGAGAGACACAGATGCCTCTTTTCTGAAAGGCTGGCATACCCCACCATTTCAAATTCCCTCCCTCCCTGGAATCCTGCCACAGCGTCCAAACCCAGTTCTGTGCCCTCTCCTGGGTTGTCTGAACAGGATCCTGCTCTTGTTCTCCCCAGAAGCAGAATGAGTGTTCAGTAACATTAAAGGAGAAGGCATTCAAGTCTTGTGCTCACGTAGTGACCACTATGTATCAACACCTAGCCATACAAAGAACACAGGAAGACACAGCATGACTGTAGTTCTGAGGCAATCATGGGCTCACAGGGGTGCTACCCTCAGCCTATGATAGGCCCAGCTCCTCCTGCTTGTCCCTGAGTAGACATGGAACTTAGCTCTCTAGGTCCACTATTCACCTGCACATGCTCAACCTTCACACCAGAAATAATTTCAGGAAGAAAGTCTTACAATACTGACATGGGGATATGCAGGATTTGCAAACTTCACATACCTGGTATGACTCCACAAAAGGTTGAAAGAGCCCCACAAGAAATTCTAGCACAGCATTCCCTTTGTCTGTGATGATGATGTCCTTCCCAGTCATCTGTATAGACTCAGTTTTACACAGCAAGTAACAGCCTTCCTCGAAGTCCTAGAAAGGGGAAAGGGAGGACACATGGACGCTGGTCTGTGTACCCTCAGCATCTCTAGTTCTACAGCTCCCCAGAGCCGCCTGACTATGCACTGAAGCTGGGAGCATTTATTCCAACACTCAAGTGCCAAGGCTCAAACATGTACACATACAGTGTTCGTGCAACGGTGGCCCAGGACAGAAACACTCACACACATATACACACAACAGATGTTCAGTGCACTACAACACTTCCTTAAATTTAATCGCAACTCCAGAAAATAGCCACAAGTGGACTTAGACTCAAACTCTGCTAGCCCTCACTTCTCCCACCCCAACTGCCAGAGCACAGGAAAAGCCTCTCCTTAGCACAGCACACAGAAACCTATAGCACCTTCTGTTGGCCTCTGTCCACACCAGCAAACCCACAGACCACACAGCTGTCCCACTGCCAGGCAGGCCACTCTCAGAGGAAATAGGCTGCTGTGCTGAAGCATGCTGGAGATCCTCATCTGTCACTTCTGGAACATGCATTGTGGCATGCCTGCTCTGAGCTGTCAGAACTTACCCTGAGTGTGTTTCCTGGAAGGAAGATGAACTCATCTGAAAACACGTTGCGTAGGAAGGAAAAGCAACTGAAGACATCCTCTGGAAAGAACCCATTTTACAACATTAAGACATTGCTTTTGACTTTGTAGCTCTTCAAATGTGTGTGTATGTGTGCAACAAGGAAATAACTGAGTCCTTAAAGGAAGTGAAGCCAACCCTAGTTTATCCAAAGGACAGACTACAGTCCAGTAGAGTTTAAAAGGGCTGAATATAAATTAAACAAGGCCTCAAAACCCTCAGTCTAGAAATGGGCATGATGTTACCATCCTTAGATGTTCCTCAGGAGAGGGACTTCCTTCTGAGCAAAGAAGGAAGGGACCTGATTTCCCAGCTTCTCCCTATTCTCCTATCTACCTTTTTTTTTTTTTTTTTTTTTTTTTTTGTCTTACAATAGGCCAATGCAGCTTTATTTATTAACCAATGGGAGCAACACATATTCACAGCATACAAAAAGACTATCCTACAGCACTTCCCCTTTTCGGCTACCATTTCTTCACTGTGACTTAGTGCTCTGTGTGAAAGCCTGGGTCAATCACCAGACACATACAGACACACACAGACATACACACACACACTTAGCACTCTTGTGTGAAAGCCTGGGTCAATCACCAGACACACACACACAAAGACCACGGTGTGTCCCTGAGATCAACTGAAGAAGATTCTCTGGGGTGGGGCCCCATGATCCTCAGGCAGACCTGGGTAGACCCAGCCTGCATAACTCATTTCATTGCTGTGATCTGGCACCACTGTGCTGTACAGTGATGGTGGTGGTGTCCTATCTGCCTCTGCTAGGGTGTCACAGCAGAAACTGCATCAGACCAGCACCTGGACAATGATGTTCCCAGTGCAGAGCCTCTCTAGGAATTACAGAATTCTCTGGACCTAACTGCCCTTATTTATAAAAGGCACAGCTAGTGTTAGTTTATTTTATGTTTAAGGATACATGCATGCCACAAACACACATATGGGAAATCAGAGGGCAAGTTTCAGGTGTTGGTTCTTGATTTCCACCTCACTGCAGGCAGAGCCTCTCTTGATTGCTGCTAAGCTGAACACTCAAGTATAGCTGGCACACAAGCTTAGGGGCAAGTCTCCGGTCTCTGCCTCCTGTTTCACTGCAGGAATGCTGGGATTGCATATAGACGCTACCACACCTAGCTTTTTACATGAGTTCTAAGAATCTCAACTCAGCAATCAAGCTTGCCTAGCAAACATTTATCCACTAAGCCATCTTCCTAGCCCAAAAGTACAGTACAGATTAGGGAGTCATTAGGTCTTTCCAGTTCTGAAGCTTTATTTTTCTCTCAAAGATTTATTTTCATTTTATTCATATGTATGCGTGTGTATATGCCCTATGTGTGCAGGGGCTCATGGAGGGCAGAAGAGGGTGTTGGAGCTCCTGGAGCTATAGTTGTTGGCAGCTGTAATCTGCCCAATGTTGGTATGGTACGGGGAAACTAACTTGGCTCCTCTGAAAGAACAGACACATTCTTAACCACTGAACTATCTCTTTTGTCATTGTTTTGAAACTATTTTGCTACATAGCCCAGGCTGGCCCTAAACTCCTGGAAGCTCCTCCTGCCTCAACCTGAGTATTTGGGGCTAAGCCACTTGATGCTATACTTTCCAACTCTCGACCTGTAAGCGGGCAGGGCAGCCTCCTTTATTAGAACAGAGGGGGCTACACTTAACAGGGCTTCAACACTGCTCCCTTTCTGGGACAAGGGGGCCAGGCTGCTTCGGAAATTCAAGGCCATGCTCCAAGAAAATTACCTTTCCTGAACCCAGGTGTCATGTGCAAGGCTACAGCTACTAAGGATGGACGGACAAAAATGTTGAGCAGTTGGTTCTTGTAGGCCGAGCACATGAGGAGGGTGATGTGTTGGAACACAAGTCCTTTGACCATTTCTGAGCTGCCAGAGTTCACTTTCAGAACCACCCGGTCTTTGACAAGGCTGGCCAGGTTGGAGTGCAGGAGGATGCTGGATTGGATCACTTCCTCAGGAAGTTGGTTATCTACAGAGAGAGCAGCAGAGTGAACTCAATGAGAAGGCAGCCTCCAATTCCACCATGCTTCCCAGAACCTACAGGCTCCAAGGCAGCAGACTTCTATGGTCTAACACCCCCTCCTTCTGTTCCTGAACTGAAAAGCCAGCTTTCTAACATGCCCACACTATCGGAAGGTCACATGCCAGCTCCTGCCCCACCACTACTTCCTCTTCCAGGAGCCAAGCTTCATCTGTCCTCAGCTTCTGAAGATCTCCTTTCCAAAGCCACAACTCCAAAATCCCCGAGTCCAAGTTCTTCCCCAAGGATTCTCAGTAACCTGGGCTGTGTCCACAGTTCTCAGGCTTATTCCACTGACCCCAGCACTAGCTCACCATCACACAGTGCCCTATCCTACCAGAACCAGGAGAGACCCAGATCAGCTTGTCCACTTCTGTGAACTGGGAGGTGCTTGGCTAAAAATCATGACCTGGTCTTTCAGTGATTACACTCTAGCTGCAATGTCTGTGATTTTCAATTTATACTAAGTACTGTGACAGGCTCCCACCCCAAGCCCCTAAATTCACAGCACAGTATCCATAACTCCAACGAGGGGTTTGTATGTGCATGCTCTTGACATGGTGTGTACATAGAGGTCGGGGGACAATTCTGGGAGTCGGTTTTTGTCTTCCCACTTGGTTTTGAGGCAGGGTCTCTACACTTTCAGTGTATGAGTACCTGAGGAGGCTAGAAGAGAGGGTGTGATCCCTTGGAACTAGAGTTACAGACGGCTGTAAGCCACAATGTGGGTGCTGGGACCTGAACTGGATCCTCTGTGAGAGCAGCAAGGGCTCTTTAGCACTGACCACACTTCCAGCCCCAGGTTTCTTTTCTACTCCTACTCTGCACTGTGTACTCCAAGTGCTCCCAAGTGCTGAGCATTCTTCCTGCTGCCTGGCCCTGAGCAATTCTCCTGTCTCCTCCTCCTCCTCCTCCTCCTCCTCCTCCTCCTCCTCCTCCTC
>CABHPP010169038.1:0-11753 GCA_902168425.1 Peromyscus attwateri | reverse complement strand
TACTTATATGGGGAGGACAGAGAACTACTAGATGTTTTTAAGTATTTTGCATACTGTCAGAATTGAGAATAAATTAAGTTTCTTTAAGTTTGGAGTGCTGGATATCAAACCCAGGGCCTTATGCTAAGCAAATATTTAAAACAACAACCCAGGCCCTAGAAAGCCCAAGTTTCTTAGGATATCCTTGAGTGGGAAATTTCAGATGTACAAGGTCAGAATTTTAAAAGTCAAGTTTTATGCTACCTGCAGATCACTGACTGAGGAAAATATCACAACAGTGGGTGGAAAATAAGGAAGCCATTATACAGTTCAAGGACCAAATGCTGTGCTTCATGTTGCTGGTCTCTTCCTATGTTTAAAAATAGGACAAAGTTAACAAAACCAGCTGTGTTCAGCAGAAACAATGTACTTTCAAATGTAGCAGTTTCTCACAGTGTATGCTGTGGGCATGTCTGGAAGAGACCTGCTCGAAGGGATTGCAGATTTTGGGAGAGGTGTGTAAGAGAAAGCAGCAGGGTCCTCACCCTTGTGGAAAGCCCCAGCAGTCTCTGCCAGGTGACCCTGACAAACTGTGTGCACCCTCCTACAGAATTCATAGTCTCTTTGCTTTATTCACTCAAGTATTTCAAAGCATCTTCTCACTGTTAGCTGTACTTGCTGGGGTTTTTCTGTGTTGGGGTAGTCCCCATAGTTAAATACATCATGGTTTTTCATTTTCTGGTAACCTTGTTAGCTTCAGGGACTTATGACTTGAAAATATTCCCAGCTGGATGTGATGGCACACATTTTTAATTCCAGCATTCAGGAGGCAGAAGGAAAATCTCTGGCTAATCAGGGCTTACCCAGTAAGACCCTGCCTGAAAACAAAGTCAGATGTGGTGGTGCATTCCTTTAGTCCCAGCTATTGGGAGGCAGAGGCAGGCAGATCTGAGTTCGAGGCCAACCTGGTCTAAAAAGTGAATTCTAGGACAGCTAGGGCTATGTAGAAGGACCTGCTCTCTCTCTCTCTCTCTCTCTCTCTCTCTCACACACACACACACACACACACACACACACACACACACAAATGATGATGATGATGATGATGATGATGATGATACCAGGGGAGATAGCTGATGGTTAAGAACACTTAACTGCTCTTGAGGACAGAGGTTCAGTTTCCAGTACTCAAAATCTTAACTCCAGCTTCAGAGAATGACACCCTCTTCTGGCCTCTTTGGGTACTGTGTGTGCATGCACATGCACATGTAAAACATTTCTAAAAACCTCCTGGAAAAGCTTACATATGGATAGATGTGTGTATACATACATATGTATGCACCTTTCCTTATTTATGGGAATAGATGTATATAATCTATTTCTAGGTGTTGCTGTGCCAAACTGTCACCTTTTTGTTATGTATGTTAGTCCATCTGTTTTGAGCTGGCGGTCTCTAATGGTAGTGCTTCTACGGGCCTTTCAGTTCCTCCTCGGTCCTCTGGTGGCAGACTTGACTGTGACAGATATGGCATCATAGGTCTGAGTCCCTCCTGTCACCGTTTTCATCAGGAACCATGAGGCCAAATGCCCAGTCTATCTCTTCTGCTTGGTCTTGCCACTGAAGGAGCAAGTGAACGTGGTATGCTGGCTGATTTCAATTTTCTTCACCATTTTCCCGGAGGTACCAGAGTGGGTCCTGTATTTACCCATGATGCCTTCTCAGTTCATTTGCTGTGATGTCGACCTAACCTCAGACAACTATCCTTTCTTAATTTAGATAAACACTGCCAAATTTGATAATCGGGGAAGTTGTGTATTCTCTCCAATAATACAGGAAAATTTGTTTCCAACAATCATAATTATTCATTTTGTGATAAAATAGCCTTATTGTAGTAAGTTTGTTTGTTTGTTTGTTTGTTTGTTTTTAAGAACAGGCTTGAGCTCCCCTCCCCTTTACCTCATGAGTGTTGAGAGAAAGTGTGTTATCACAATGGGCTCCATTACTTAAAAAGAGTGAATGTGTGTCTCTGTAGTGACGTAAGAGGGTGTCAGATCTCCCAGGGCTGAAGTTGCAGGCATTGTGGGCCACCCAATATGGGTGGTAGGATCTGAACTCAGGTCCAATGGAAGAGCATCAAGTGCTCTTACCTCTGAACCATCTCTTCAGCCCCAGATTTATACACTTTGAATAATCCTTTTTTGAGCTGGGAATAAGGCTCAGTACAGTGCTTGCCTAGCATGCACAAAGGCCTGAGTTCAATCCCCAGCACTGCAAAAACACTGCATAAACCAGCATGGTGGTGCATGCCTATAATCTCAGCGCTGAGTCGTCAGGATCCCAAGTTCGTTCTCAGCCCCCTGGTGAGTTCAAGGCCAGCACATGGCTGGTGAACAGCTCAGCTCATGTCAGCAGAATGGTGTGCTGAGGTGTGGCAGGTGACAGTGGCTGACAGAGCTGTGACCTGCCCACTGGAGTCCACAGCCAGGATCACTGTTCAATGATACTGCTCACTTCAACATGCAGGGATCCCCAAAGCAGCAAATGTCGCCAAATGGCCTGTTTGTCACTTGTGGGTCAGTGCAATGGTTGTCCTAAGCCCTGGGATAGATGCACCACTTGGGGAATTTGGAGAGCTAGGACCACACTGGGCTTTTCAGTGACCTTCCTTGGATCTTACTTTCAAATGCCTGTCCCTGATGATTGAACTATAACCCAGATTCATATACTGATGAGGGAGAGCCTCTCATGACGAGATAGTGATCATTTTGGGTCTTTCTTAAGAGTCCTTAAATTCACAATCCTGCTGGGAATCCAAGCATGTACCCCATATCCAGCCTGCTTTCTGTGGGTAGACAAAGACGTTCTGAGTCACACAGAGTCAGCAGCCACGTCCAAAGCCAAGGTGAACCTACTGTGGACGCACCTTGATCTCAGACTTCAGCTCTCAGAGCACAAGAAATTCACGGCTAGATGCGTTCTGCAGGTCCTGCTTTCCACTCTGCAGCCCCAAGGACCTATCTGAGCCCACAATTCTCTCTACACACACACACCCATAGTCTTTTCCTCTATTACTCAGCCCCACCCCGTTATAGTTCCACCAATGCTGGGGTCCTGGGTCATTTCCAGAGTGACTAACTTGAAGAGCTATCCCGTCTTACTTAAACTCCTCTTCCCTCCAAGTACATTCACGGCACATCATGTAAGCATCTCTTTGTTGTACGCACTTAGTTCAACTTGTTAATAAAACCACTGGGTGTAAAATTTAAAGTAAACTAGATAATTTATTACACACTTCTGTCAAATTTGTACTTGTTTGAGGCAACTTAATTAAAGTAAAACTAAGATATAGGTTGAGTCCCTTATCCAAATGCTTCTGATGGAAGGAAGTGTGTTAGATTTAGGGCTGTTTGCTGTTCTTCAGTAAGAACAGTTTATTGAATGCACTGACAAAGAACAGTGAGCTGTGCTGCTTTTTAGATTTTGGAAGATCTGCTGATCCCAAACAAAATGTCTTAGAGATCTGACCTAAGTCTAGACATGAACTTCCTTCATTTTAAATGCACCTAACACACACAGACCAAAGGTAACCATACGCAATATTCTTAGTGCACCTGTGTTTTGACTGGGACCCTCAGGGAGCTCAGGAGAGGACTCTCTCGTCATGCTCAGGCTCCCAGCTTCAGGCTGTGGGCTGGAACACTCACCTGTGTCCCCGCTTCAGTGTTTTCCTGCACAGGGGAGTGGTCAAAGCTGCTGCTATGCACTCATTCATGCCGGCCTGAAAGTGGAGCATGTGTGGGAAACTGAGTGGCAGTGAATGGGGCCTGAGCTCTGCTTTCCGAGAGTGTTTTCCAAAAACTGTTTTATTTCAGAACACACCGGTTGACATGAGTGCCGCAGTCGTCATGTCAGGAAGATCACACTGACGCTCTCACTGGTCATCTCCTCCTCTTGGCAGAAGCACGGCTCACAAGGTCTCAGGGAGATAGAAGACACATCCTCCTCTTGATGCCCATGTGTGGCAAAGTAAGTCCTTTGTGACTGTCACTATGGAACTGTGCTTTCTACAGCTGCTTCATGATTATTAAAGTTTTGCAGTGGCTGGTTTTCCTATTGGCGTCTTACAGCCTAAGACAAAGAGACAGCTAATGAGATAATGGTGGTCTTGCTTGTTGCCATAGCTTTGTAGTAAGACCGCGGTTCACTCTGCAAGGTGAGCTGCAAACACTGAGACCTTCACTGATCACTTAGCTGGTTCCCCTGGATTCTACTGACCTTTCTTTACAAAGCCAGTAGCTACCTTTTCTAGATGTTCCTCTTTCTCAGCCTACAGCATCCAGAGGGCTCTTAGCTCCATCATGTACTAGAAAGTGTATTCACCCAGAGTATCCAAGACCTCAGAGGAACAGTAAGTATCACCACAGATGGGTGTAACTGAGACAGGATTGCCATGAATCTGAAGCCACTCTGCGCTACAGAGTGAGTATAGTGAGTGCGAGGCTAGATCAACCTGGGATCCAGTATCAGACCTTGTCCCAGAAAACAAAAACAAGGCCACACCTTTAGTCTCAGCACTAGGGGCAGGGGGCAGAGCAGAGGCAGGCAGATCTCTGTGAGTTTGAGGCCAGCCAGGGCTACATAAAGAGACCCTGTCTCAAAAAAGGGGGGGAAGGGCAGCACTGGAGAGGCAGCTCAGTGGTTAAGAACATTTGTTGCACTTAGACATATAACAGCTCTCTGGTTCTAGAGAATCCAATGCCCTCTTCTGGTCTCTGTGGACACTGCACACATGTGCTGCATATACATACATGCAGGTAAAAATACCCATACAGATAAAATAAAATCCTTTATTAAAAAAGGAAAAACAAAAGTCTGAGCCAGGACAGAATCCTCCTTACCACAGCTGAACACAAAGGATGCATGCTGATTGAGAGGAGGCATGAGCAGCTGGCTGTGCTTATCGAGCGGAGGCCTGAGCAGCTGACTGTGATGTAAAGCACTGCCCATTTTGAGTCCACAGTGTCTTCTTACCTAACACTTTTTGCTGCACGTTCTTTTCCCTTTTGGCCTTTTAAAAGTCTGTTCTTTTAAAATTGTAAGCGGTGTACAGCATTGTGATACCCCTACCATTTTAAAATCTTCCATCTTTCTCACTCCTCCCCAACTCCCACCTCTGTTGGTTTTTTCCCCTCCCCCCTCCTCTACCTCGTTTGTTTTGTTAAGACAGGGTACTGTGGAATGTCGTTCTGTATGCTGTGAATGTGTGTTGCTCTGATTGGTTGATAAATAAAGCTGTTTGGCCAATGGTGAGGCAGAATAAGGTTAGGCAGGACATTCCAACTAGAGAGAGGAAGGAGAAAGGCAGAGCTGAGAGATGCTGCTAGCTGCCGCCAGAAAAACCAAGATGTAAAGTACCGGTAAGCCACAAGCCATGTGGCAAAGTATAGATTTATAGAAATGGGTTAATTTAAGATGTAAGAGCTAGCTAGTGAGAAGCCTGAGCCATTAGGCCATATAGTTTGAAAATAATATTAGCCTCTGTGTGTTTATTTGGGTCTGAGTGGCTGTGGTCCCAGGTGGGTCCAGAGAAAACTACAGCTACAACAGGGTCTTGCCCTGGAAGGCCTGGTACTCACTATGTAGCCCAAAGCTGGCCTTGAACTCATGGCAGTCCTCCTGCCTCATCTCCCAAGTGCTGTGACTGGCACTTTTCCTTAAGGAAATTCTGGCCTATACTCAGCTTGTTTACATTAGAATCTACAGCTGTTCCTTCCAATAAGAATACTCATGCCACAGCATACCTTAATGTCTACTTACACAATAGGGAAAATGGGTCTAAGCCTATTCAGCTGTACTTACCGAGCATTTCTTCTAATTTGCTTGTGGCAGGCTCGTTCACACTAAACACATAGTTACTATCTCTAAAGAGAAGAAAAGCTGGGTTACTGTGTGAACTAGGACAGAGACATCTTTTCGCTACAACTTCTTCCTAACTGTATATTCTATCATGGGACTGCTAAAGGTCTGTGTCATGAAGCTTACTTTTTATTCCTTCAGGCCTTGGGACCAATTCCAGGTCCTCACACATGGTAGGCATGTGCTCTACCACAGCCCAGGTACAACAACAGCCCCAGTCTGAAGTAGCTGAAACAGGCTTCTTGCTCCTGTTCTGACCACACGAGATACACAATTATGAGAGTTTAGCTTCAAAATTCTTGTTCATTGATGAGACTCTATACCAGTAGTTCTCAACCTGTGGGTCATGACCCCTGGAGGCAGAGTGGGAGGTGGTGTTGGAAGACTCTTTCACAGGGGTTGAATATCAGATATTTACATTATGACTCATAGCAGTAACAAAATTACAGTTATGAAGTAGCAATGAGATAATTTTATGGTTGGGGTCACAAGATGAACTGTATTAAAGGGTTGCAGCACTGAGAAGATTGAGAACCACTGCTCTAGACACACACACACACACACACACACACACACACACACCCCTACCTTCTGACCACATAAGATACAATTATGAGTTTGGCTTCAGCTTTATCACTGGGATACTCATTCAGTAAGGAGCTCTGTCCCTCTCCATCCATATATGTGCATGCACACACTAAATTACCCTATGCTCTTTTCTGTATTAATCTAGGAAATGCAGTCTGAGGTCAAGCCAAACCTGGGCTAAAGTACGTTCTTAATTTTGTGACGTGTGGCTTCCCCAGAAACTTGCACTGATCGAATCTTGAGGGCAAGAGGGAGGGACGCATGGCACTGCACTTCCTGAAGGACACATTCCTGTGTCGCTGCTCTCGGGCTTCAGTGCCATTCCGCACCTTGACCCCATTAGTTCCTGGTACTTACACCTTCTTCTTTTCTACCACCCCGAGTCTCACAAAAGCTGCTAAGGCATTTTTCTGCAGGTCAGAAGACAACGCGTCGTGACACTGAGAGGCACCTGCAAAGAGGGGAAGAGGGTGAGCAATCATTCTTATTCTCAGCTGAGAAGCCACCACCCACAGACACGTGCCTGACCTCGATCCAGAAGCTGACTGGTGAACTTCCTAGCTGCAACCAAGTACTGTCTCTCAGTGAAGCAGGCCTCTTCTTCATGCAAGAGGTATTTGGAAAGTATCTGATTTCAAGACGGAGAATGAAAGGAACAGAGAAAAGGAGATTGCCAAAAATAAGAACATGTTGAGCACACCGCTCTCCTTAAGAACACCACCCTCCACAGTCTGCAACTTCTAACATAGCTCTTTTGATTCCAGCAGCTCTTACAATTAGAAAAAGACAGTTTGAAATGACATTTTGTAAGAGTTTAATTTCTCATCTCAGCTGACTGCAAGACAATCACTTCCAGTTTGAGCTGCCTGGGGAGAGAGGACTTTGACTCTGCCCTTTGACTCTGTCCTCAAGCACTGGTTGATTTCCAGTTTATCAAATACCCATTCCATGCTAGACTGTGGGAGGACGTGGACAAGGCCACCTCTGGGATTACAGTTACCACTATCCACCACCATCACAGGTGCTCAGAGCCAGTGGATAAGCAAAGTGCTGAGAGACACAGATGCCTCTTTTCTGAAAGGCTGGCATACCCCACCATTTCAAATTCCCTCCCTCCCTGGAATCCTGCCACAGTGTCCAAACCCAGTTCTGTGCCCTCTCCTGGGTTGTCTGAACAGGATCCTGCTCTTGTTCTCCCCAGAAGCAGAATGAGTGTTCAGTAACATTAAAGGAGAAGGCATTCAAGTCTTGTGCTCACGTAGTGACCACTATGTATCAACACCTAGCCATACAAAGAACACAGGAAGACACAGCATGACTGTAGTTCTGAGGCAATCATGGGCTCACAGGGGTGCTACCCTCAGCCTATGATAGGCCCAGCTCCTCCTGCTTGTCCCTGAGTAGACATGGAACTTAGCTCTCTAGGTCCACTATTCACCTGCACATGCTCAACCTTCACACCAGAAATAATTTCAGGAAGAAAGTCTTACAATACTGACATGGGGATATGCAGGATTTGCAAACTTCACATACCTGGTATGACTCCACAAAAGGTTGAAAGAGCCCCACAAGAAATTCTAGCACAGCATTCCCTTTGTCTGTGATGATGATGTCCTTCCCAGTCATCTGTATAGACTCAGTTTTACACAGCAAGTAACAGCCTTCCTCGAAGTCCTAGAAAGGGGAAAGGGAGGACACATGGACGCTGGTCTGTGTACCCTCAGCATCTCTAGTCCTACAGCTCCCCAGAGCCGCCTGACTATGCACTGAAGCTGGGAGCATTTGTTCCAACACTCAAGTGCCAAGGCTCAAACATGTACACATACAGTGTTCGTGCAACGGTGGCCCAGGACAGAAACACACACACATACACACAACAGATGTTCAGTACACTGCAACACTTCCTTAAATTTAATCGCAACTCCAGAAAATAGCCACAAGTGGACTTAGACTCAAACTCTGCCAGCCCTCACTTCTCCCACCCCAACTGCCAGAGCACAGGAAAAGCCTCTCCTTAGCACAGCACACAGAAACCTATAGCACCTTCTGTTGGCCTCTGTCCACACCAGCAAACCCACAGACCACACAGCTGTCCCACTGCCAGGCAGGCCACTCTCAGAGGAAATAGGCTGCTGTGCTGAAGCATGCTGGAGATCCTCATCTGTCACTTCTGGAACATGCATTGTGGCATGCCTGCTCTGAGCTGTCAGAACTTACCCTGAGTGTGTTTCCTGGAAGGAAGATGAACTCATCTGAAAACACGTTGCGTAGGAAGGAAAAGCAACTGAAGACATCCTCTGGAAAGAACCCATTTTACAACATTAAGACATTGCTTTTGACTTTGTAGCTCTTCAAATGTGTGTGTATGTGTGCAACAAGGAAATAACTGAGTCCTTAAAGGAAGTGAAGCCAACCCTAGTTTATCCAAAGGACAGACTACAGTCCAGTAGAGTTTAAAAGGGCTGAATATAAATTAAACAAGGCCTCAAAACCCTCAGTCTAGAAATGGGCATGATGTTACCATCCTTAGATGTTCCTCAGGAGAGGGACTTCCTTCTGAGCAAAGAAGGAAGGGACCTGATTTCCCAGCTTCTCCCTATTCTCCTATCTACCTTTTTTTTTTTTTTTTTTTTTTTTTTTGTCTTACAATAGGCCAATGCAGCTTTATTTATTAACCAATGGGAGCAACACATATTCACAGCATACAAAAAGACTATCCTACAGCACTTCCCCTTTTCGGCTACCATTTCTTCACTGTGACTTAGTGCTCTGTGTGAAAGCCTGGGTCAATCACCAGACACATACAGACATACACAGACATACACACACACACTTAGCACTCTTGTGTGAAAGCCTGGGTCAATCACCAGACACACACACACAAAGACCACGGTGTGTCCCTGAGATCAACTGAAGAAGATTCTCTGGGGTGGGGCCCCATGATCCTCAGGCAGACCTGGGTAGACCCAGCCTGCATAACTCATTTCATTGCTGTGATCTGGCACCACTGTGCTGTACAGTGATGGTGGTGGTGTCCTATCTGCCTCTGCTAGGGTGTCACAGCAGAAACTGCATCAGACCAGCACCTGGACAATGATGTTCCCAGTGCAGAGCCTCTCTAGGAATTACAGAATTCTCTGGACCTAACTGCCCTTATTTATAAAAGGCACAGCTAGTGTTAGTTTATTTTATGTTTAAGGATACATGCATGCCACAAACACACATATGGGAAATCAGAGGGCAAGTTTCAGGTGTTGGTTCTTGATTTCCACCTCACTGCAGGCAGAGCCTCTCTTGATTGCTGCTAAGCTGAACACTCAAGTATAGCTGGCACACAAGCTTAGGGGCAAGTCTCCGGTCTCTGCCTCCTGTTTCACTGCAGGAATGCTGGGATTGCATATAGACGCTACCACACCTAGCTTTTTACATGAGTTCTAAGAATCTCAACTCAGCAATCAAGCTTGCCTAGCAAACATTTATCCACTAAGCCATCTTCCTAGCCCAAAAGTACAGTACAGATTAGGGAGTCATTAGGTCTTTCCAGTTCTGAAGCTTTATTTTTCTCTTAAAGATTTATTTTCATTTTATTCATATGTATGCGTGTGTATATGCCCTATGTGTGCAGGGGCTCATGGAGGGCAGAAGAGGGTGTTGGAGCTCCTGGAGCTATAGTTGTTGGCAGCTGTAATCTGCCCAACGTTGGTATGGTACGGGGAAACTAACTTGGCTCCTCTGAAAGAACAGACACATTCTTAACCACTGAACTATCTCTTTTGTCATTGTTTTGAAACTATTTTGCTACATAGCCCAGGCTGGCCCTAAACTCCTGGAAGCTCCTCCTGCCTCAACCTGAGTATTTGGGGCTAAGCCACTTGATGCTATACTTTCCAACTCTCGACCTGTAAGCGGGCAGGGCAGCCTCCTTTATTAGAACAGAGGGGGCTACACTTAACAGGGCTTCAACACTGCTCCCTTTCTGGGACAAGGGGGCCAGGCTGCTTCGGAAATTCAAGGCCATGCTCCAAGAAAATTACCTTTCCTGAACCCAGGTGTCATGTGCAAGGCTACAGCTACTAAGGATGGACGGACAAAAATGTTGAGCAGCTGGTTCTTGTAGGCCGAGCACATGAGGAGGGTGATGTGTTGGAACACAAGTCCTTTGACCATTTCTGAGCTGCCAGAGTTCACTTTCAGAACCACCCGGTTTTTGACAAGGCTGGCCAGGTTGGAGTGCAGGAGGATGCTGGATTGGATCACTTCCTCAGGAAGTTGGTTATCTACAGAGAGAGCAGCAGAGTGAACTCAATGAGAAGGCAGCCTCCAATTCCACCATGCTTCCCAGAACCTACAGGCTCCAAGGCAGCAGACTTCTATGGTCTAACACCCCCTCCTTCTGTTCCTGAACTGAAAAGCCAGCTTTCTAACATGCCCACACTATCGGAAGGTCACATGCCAGCTCCTGCCCCACCACTACTTCCTCTTCCAGGAGCCAAGCTTCATCTGTCCTCAGCTTCTGAAGATCTCCTTTCCAAAGCCACAACTCCAAAATCCCCGAGTCCAAGTTCTTCCCCAAGGATTCTCAGTAACCTGGGCTGTGTCCACAGTTCTCAGGCTTATTCCACTGACCCCAGCACTAGCTCACCATCACACAGTGCCCTATCCTACCAGAACCAGGAGAGACCCAGATCAGCTTGTCCACTTCTGTGAACTGGGAGGTGCTTGGCTAAAAATCATGACCTGGTCTTTCAGTGATTACACTCTAGCTGCAATGTCTGTGATTTTCAATTTATACTAAGTACTGTGACAGGCTCCCACCCCAAGCTCCTAAATTCACAGCACAGTATCCATAACTCCAACGAGGGGTTTGTATGTGCATGCTCTTGACATGGTGTGTACATAGAGGTCGGGGGACAATTCTGGGAGTCGGTTTTTGTCTTCCCACTTGGTTTTGAGGCAGGGTCTCTACACTTTCAGTGTATGAGTACCTGAGGAGGCTAGAAGAAAGGGTGTGATCCCTTGGAACTAGAGTTACAGACGGCTGTAAGCCACAATGTGGGTGCTGGGACCTGAACTGGATCCTCTGTGAGAGCAGCAAGGGCTCTTTAGCACTGACCACACTTCCAGCCCCAGGTTTCTTTTCTACTCCTACTCTGCACTGTGTACTCCAAGTGCTCCCAAGTGCTGAGCATTCTTCCTGCTGCCTGGCCCTGAGCAATTCTCCTGTCTCCTCCTCCTCCTCCTCCTCCTCCTCCTCCTCCTCCTCCTCCTC
>CABHPP010169034.1:0-13180 GCA_902168425.1 Peromyscus attwateri | reverse complement strand
ACACACACACACACACACACACACACACACACACACACACACACGTACACACACACACGTACACGGGGGAGGAGAGAATAGATATAAATAACAAAAAGAAAACAATAAATATAAAGAGAGATCTCCAGGAAAACCAAAGGTAACAAGTGAAGTATAAACTAAGATATTAGACGAATTCAGTGACCTCCACAGCTACAGCCAAGACAGTCATAAAGAACAGCCCAAGACTGAGCCAGATTAACAGGAAGTCTTACACTGAAGACCTACTTGCCTTAGTTTTATCAGCATGTCTAATCAGCCCTCCCTTTTCATAGGTCCATGATGATGGAATCAATCAACTGTTTATCAAAAATGTATGAAAGAAATCACTATCTGTGCTAAACACTAACATGTATTTTTTTCCTTGACACTATTCTGTAAGCAATAGAGTATAGCAATAGTGGTGCTATTTTGGAAGGGAATGGAACCTTTTGGATATGGGTAGATGTCGTTGGAAGGTTTCTCCGGTGCTGCCCGCCCATAGTCAGGGAGCTGCTAATAAAAAAATCACTCAGACTGTATGGTCTATGGCAGACCTCTTGCTAGCTAGCTCTTATATTTTAAAGTAACCCATAACTATTAATCTATGTATTGCCACATGTTCTGTGGCTTTACCTGTGTCCCATTACATTTTGCTCTTTGGGCAGCTGGCTTGCATTTCTTCCCCCTCTGTCTTTCTTCTTCCTGTCTCTTGGATTTCCTGCCTGGCTATAACCTAACTCGCCATAGGCCAGAGTAGCTTCTTTATTAACCAATCATAGCAACACATATTCACAGTGTACAGAAAGACATCCCCCAGAACTTCCCCTTTTCTGTCTAATCAAACTACACACTCTTTGATAGAAGCATAGACTCACTGCCTCTCAGAGTTGGTGGAGAGCATGGCTCCCAGAGCTGGTGGTGAATTACCTCTACCATGTTGGGAAGCTGATGTGGGGAGAGCCAGCAGCCAAGGCTGCTGTTTCTGTCCTAGCCATGCTGCAGTTTAAAGCAATAAATTCACAAAAAGACAAATTCAGATGGAATAAACCTCTAAATGGTTTACACTATGTGTAAAAATATATGTAGGCTTAGAAGAGAGAGGAAAAGGAGTTTGGCCAGCTATATAAAGAAATAGATAGTTTTAAAAGATAAAGTCTTTAAAGAGACAGTAAAAGTAATATAAAAGTTAAGCCACATAAAGATGGAAATCACACAAAAAGTCTGGATTATATTGTCTTTGGGATTTTTAACTGCAGAAAGACATTTGATTGTAAAGGCTGCTAAGTTAAACACACACACACATATGTGTGTGTGTGTGTGTGTGTGTGTGTGTGTGTGTTTAAAGGTATCTTGACTACAAAATTTGTGTCTAAGGATACATTGCTTTGAAAAAGAGGTTCTGCTTTTGTTTCCACAGAAGATGAGAACCTATGGATTGCTTCCAAGCTAATATGGTTTGATCAAGGAAAACTCCCTGAGAGGTCTCCAGATGTTCCAATATCCAGAACAGCTTCAAGGCAACTGGCTCAGACAATGCAGTCTCATAGACTACTCCAGTCAGAACTTGACCATAATGCTAAATTTTCTTTGAGTCTCCATAAGACTACCAGCACCCCCAACCAGCAGGAAGTAGTATGAGAAGTCATGTCCAAATTCCAAAAATATCATTTATAAATGTTTATTTTTATTTAAAGGGGGTTGGTTATAATTGCAATCTCTTTCTAAAGAAGAAAAAGGGATGGTATAGATATGATAGGATAAAAGGGTAGATTATTGAATCTACTTTTAAAGAGCAACTTGTTTAAAATGTTTTATATTACTATGAATTTTATTTTATTGATGCAAATTTAAAGTTAATTTTCTTATACTGTATATATATTTCTACTCTTATTTAAGGTATTATGTTTGTGCAGCTCATTTGAAATTGTAATGTATAATTAAGAAATACAGATTAATAATTAGTCATCCATGATAATCAAACCTACAGTCATGTTAGTTAAGTTTTCTAGGTATACATAGTTATTTTTCAATTAGGTAGGTAATCTTCAAACACTTCAAAGACCTACAGAATATGGCATTTAAAATGTTTTAAGAACTTGACTTTTCTGGACATTGAGACATGTCTGCTCCTTGCAGCACTAATCTACTTCAGAGAAGATGATGGACATTGAAGAAACTCCATATGGAGTTTGCTTTCCTTATGGCAAAAGTTAGCCATTTGAGCAAGAAACTGTTCTTGCCTGGACTGCTTGACAAAATGTTGTATCAACTGGATATGCAGAACCCATGAAAACATGACCACTAAATTTTGCCAGAACAAGGAGAGATGGTCTTTCAGATTCCTGCTTCGCAGAGGAGACTGCCAGACATTCTTCAGGACACAAGGAGAAGTAACTGAGAAACTCTAGACCTATAGGCTGAAGATGGATACCCCAACATTACAGAGGAACTTTGGATGACTGTCCAGGCAACCAGGTGTCTCTGTCATTCTAGATTTTTGGAAGTTGCTTACAATGCACTTCCTGTTTAATTAGGTAATATTGTATCCTTCTGGGGTCTTTGATGTAGCTGAAGACTAGATAGTTCTAATTTTCCTTGATTATGATAAAAGATAAATTAGATATGAAACTTTAGACTTACAAATACAGGATAGATGATAGAATATTTTCTTCAATTTTGCCAAATACAAATAGACTAGATATTTTAACTGCAATTCTTGCTCGATAACTGTTCTACCATATGTAATTTTTCTATGTTAAAGTTAAAAACCTTACTTTTTGATTAGATAGAAAAGGGAAATGCTGGGGGATGTCTTTCTGTACACTGTGAATATGTGTTGTTCCAATTGGTTAATAAATGAGCTGCTTTGGCCTATGGCAAGGCAGCTTAGAGACAGGTGAGAAATCGAAGGAGAGAGACAGGAAGGAGAAAGGCAAAGTCTGGAGGGAGATACCAACACCACCAGGAGAAGCAAAATGCAGAAGTACCAGTAAGTCACGGCCACATGGCAACTTATAGATAGATAGAAATGGGTTAAGTTACAAGAGCTAACTAGTAAGAGGTCTGCCATAGATCATACAGTTTTGTAAATAAATATTAAGCTTCTGTGTATTTACTTGGGCCCAAGTAGCTGTGGGACTGTGGGTGAGAGAGATTTGTCTGGACCTCAGGGAGGAGAGGGCAGGCAAAACTCGAGAAACCTTCTGACTACAGGTAGAGCCAGCAGACACAGGGCTCTGGTGACAGGACTTGAGTGTTATAGGTGAGCTCCACTTCAGATCAGACCTCTCTCTGTTGCCTATCGTCATGATGTGAGCAAGCAGCCCTCTTCCTGTGTCCTCACAGAGCTGGTCCTACAGTTGTGTCTTTTACATCACTATGAACCATATTCCCAAAACCATGAGCCAGAAGAAACCTTTCCTCTCTTTGGGTGTTTTTGTATTCTGTCACAGGGTCACAAAAGTAACTCACACACATGCAAACACTAAGCCATTTTATGAAGAACACCTGAACACCTATAGATTTCAGTATGGTGTGAGGGTCTGATGCCCCTAGGAAAGGAACACACAATTTAAAGTGACAGTGCACGCCTCAGACCTAGACTAAGGTATAGTTTTACTTAGAGTTTCTATCACTGTGATGAAACTCCATGACCAAATGAAATTTGCAGAGGAAGGCATTATTTCAGCTTACAGTACCACTCCATCATCCATCACTGAGGGAAGTCAGGGTAGGAGCTTACAAAGGGCAACAGCTGAGGCAGAGGCCTTGGAGGAATGCTGCTTACTGGCTCTCTCCCCTGGCTTGCTCTCCTAGGATATCTTCAGGAATTCAAACCCTACCACATGGTGTCAAGCCTTAAGTTCTTTGCCTTTCCTGACTTCTCATGGTGCCAATCCTCAACTGCTCTCCGTAACTCCATCATGTTGTCAAAGCCTGTACTGCCTGGAAGACTTTTACACATAGCCAAGTTCAGCTGCCAGCATGACATGTAGCTTTAGCCCCCTCCAGACCACAGGTTCTGTGTGCTGACCCTTAGGAAATATTCCCAGATTTATGACCCTCAGTGATGCTTGTCTCTTCTTAATCATCTCTAATTTCTCAGCTTCAGAGAGTCATCATCAATTGTCCCAGTAGAGCAAAGATTTCACTTCAGTGGTACTGTTCTCTTATTAATCACAGCTGACTCTTTGGCCCAGCTGACTAAACACCACCAATTCTTAACACAATATATCACACAAATGGCCCTGGGAGACTTTGCATTTTTTTTTTTGAAACTTCACAAGCCAGGCCTCCATTGTCTGCACTGCTCTTAGGATTATCCTCCAGGTTCCCAAAACAGCTCTCCAAGCTCTCAGCACTCAATGCTTTTCTAGCCTTGAGTTCAACTGCCATCACAATCCTTTCCAAAACCCATTGTCAGATCCATCACAGCAATACTCCATGACTTGGAACTAATTTCTGTCCTAGTTAGGGTTTCTATTTCTGTGATAAAACTCCATAACTAAAAGCAACTTGGGGAGGAAAGAGTTTATTTTATCTTACAGTTCCATATCACAGTCCATCACTGAGGGAATTCAGAACAAGAACTCAAACAGCATAGGAACTTGGAGGCAGGAACTAATGTAGAGACTATGGAGGCATGATGCTTACTGGCTTGTTCTCTATGGCTTGCTCCCTGTGGCTTGGTTGGCCTGCTTACTTATAGCACCCAGGACCACCAACCCAGGGCTGGCACCACTCTCAGTGTGCTGGGCCCTTCTACACCAATCATCAATGAAGAAAATGAATCACAGGCTTGCCCACAGACCCATCTGGTGGGGGCATTTTATCAATTGAGGCTTCCTCTTCCCAAAGGACTCTAGCTTGTATCAAGTTGACCTAAAACCAGCCAGCACAAGTATGATGCACATTTGGAATTATCAGACATAAAGTCTAAGTTTCTATGATTAATATGTTTAAAATGTTCAAAATGTCAAAATACATTAAAAATAGATGGCATGCAAAAGAAATGGCTAGTGTCAGCAGAAAAACAAAAAAGTAAACAAAAAACAAATAATCTAATCAATCCCAGATCTTACGAAGTGAAAGCAGGAAACTTAGAAGTTTAAGATCAACCCTGACTACATAGAGTCATAGTCACTACCTGGGACACATGTAGCTTCATCCAAAGTGTGTGTGGCAGGGGGAGAAATACCTGAAATAAAACAAGCAAGCAAACAACAACAATGAAACCCCACTGTAACATAGAGGGAGTCAGGAATAGAAAGCACCAATGTGTAGACAGGCCAATAGAATAAAATAACTGTGAGAGGCACACAGGTTCGTGTGCTCACAGATGAGCACTACAGGAACGAGGGATGTTAAACACACAGGGTTATCTCTTCAAATAGAGAGATGTATAGCCTGTTTTCAGACCAAAAGCTGGGAGCAGATGTGATTAATGGCCTGGTGACATTTCTGCTATCCTTATGGCCAAGACCACATTGTATTTTCCCTGAGACCCTTACCATGAGCTTATTTTTCTCAGTTAATCTATAGAAACTATCTTTATGAATGGTGTCACATGTAGTCAAACTATAGAAACCATCTTTATGGAAGATGTCACATGTACTTTACAAAGCATTTCAATGAAGTCATGTCTTAAGCTTTATTGTGCACATGGGATGGAGTTATTTATCACCAGTAAAATTTCAAAAAATTGCATTGTGCTTAAATGTGTCAAAAATAAACTACTTAGGGTCAGACTCTCGAAGTTTGAACCAAAACCAGCTACTGAATTGTGTTAAACTAAACTACCTTCTTGCCTCCGGTAAATCATTACTGTGTTGGCTGTGGTGTTCACAGAGACAGCCACAACTAATCAAAATATAAAATGAAAAAAAGAATAATGCGTAAAAAGTTTAAGAAAATAGAATGTAAAAGACCTATGGGACAATGCCAAAACATTTGATATATGCATAACTGGAATATTAAAGACATGAAAAAGAGAATAAAACAGAGAAAAGAACATGAAGTAACAATGTCCAAGAACTTCCCCAAATCAGTGGTTAATTGTAAATGTATTTTTCTGAAAACATCTCTCACCTTCAAAGAGACTAAAGTTGTGCCAGAGCTTGCTACTAAGTTAATAATAAGCTTTGAGATACTTTGTGACCATGTATGTAGCCTGCTATCCTACTACTAATGTTTGACCTGCCTTTAAGAGAACAATGTAACCAACCACATTGCACCTTGGATTTCCCATGTAATCAGCTTTTACAACTTAAGCTAAATGCATAAATTTAATCTTAGACTGTACTCCTCTATGTCCTTGACTAAGAAGAATGTAACTGTGTGTTGTGAATCATTTGCTGAAAGCAGCCAACAGGTTGAAATCAACATTAAACAAGGCAGAAATCCCATCCATGTTGGAAGCAACATGTGGATAACATAACATCTACCTGAGATTGTGTGTACTGTTCTGGGTCAGTTGGGGTCAGTAGGATAAGGTCTTCCCTTCTAAAACTCTATGAAAGATTTCTGTAAAAACTATCCCTCACCCCTTTCCATACCATGTTCTCTGTGCAGTTCAATAAATGCAGAACAAAGTCCTCTGTTAGAGGCAGGCAAGATGGTCAGACACACACACAACCTGTAGGTACAACACGGACAGGCAGGACAGACAGGCAGGACAGACAGACAGGCCAATAACCACAACCTACAGACAAAAGACATAGGGAATGCAGAACTCAAATATGGGCTAATCTGTTCCAAGAGGAATTTTTCTTTTTTTCATTCCTTAAGGCGTCATTGATGCAGTAGACACCAAGCTACAGATCATTAGCAAAGAGAATACCAACTATGATAAAAATAAAAAATAAAAAAATCTACTTCCCAGCCCAGCATACCCAGAATGCAAAATTCCAAGGGAAGCAGTGGAAGAAAGGAGAAAAGCCTCATTTGTAATGAATGAAAGATAAGAACTACAGTGGAATTATTACTCAACATGTGTACAATTGTAAAAAAAGAAAAAAATTGCTCCTGGAACTAAAAGGAATTACATATGAATGCAGGATATAAGGCTGGTGTATAAAAGTCCATCAATTTCCTCTAGTGCTAGCAATAAACAAGTAGAATTATAATATAAAAATGTGCCATCGTTTTTATTGGAATCCCAAAAATGAGATGCTTACACATAAATCTAACAAAAAAAATATATAAGACCAAAACAGGAAAACACTATGAAAGCCTAGTGAAGGATGTCAAGGAAGGTTGAAATAATAGGGTGATATTCCGTGTTCACCGACTGGAATAATCAATATTGTTGTGAAGTCAGTTCTTCCCACCTTTCCCTGTGTGGAAGACACATTCAGTCATGTTCCAACGAAGAATTTAGTAACATATTTTGTGGATATCAAAATGCTGATTTTCAAGTTTATTTGAAAACACAAAAAGGCCATGATGGCTGGCTAAGTACCCAAGAAGAACCAACCTGGAAGAGTGGTACCACCTGATTCTAGACCTACTGTGAGAATCCAATAATCAGGACAGGGAGGTATTGACCAAATCGACAAAGAAATCAATAGTTCACAACAAAGAGCCCAGAAACAGAGCTGAATAAATATAGTAAATAATCTTGATGGAACAATACAATGCATCGGAGGGGGAAACTCTTTTCAAAAGTGGCTCAGAGTTAACTGGACATCAACAGTAAAACAAGTAAAGTTAATCTAGCCATGGATATTATACATTTAATGAAAACTCAAAATGATTCATGGATCTCAATGCAAAATGGTAAAACTCACAGAAGTTCACACAGGAGAAAACCTGTGTGTTGATCAACCTCTGGGTTGATGGCTCTTTAAATGTAACATCAAAGACATGATCCACGAAAAATATCCATAATCTAGGTCTCATTTAAATTTCTGCTATACAGAAGACATTGTCAGGAGAATAAAAAGTCAAGCTACAGCTTGGGACAAAATGTTTGCAAACATCATATTTGATAAAGGACTGTTATCCATATTACACACACACAAAAAAAACCCTCAATAATAAGAAAAGAAACCATTCTCATCAAAGACCTTAGCAAACACCACAAAATAGATACAGATGGCAAATCAGCATGTGAAAAGATGTTTCTGCATTGTAAGTCATCAAGGAAATGCAAATTAAAACACTAATGAGTTACTCTGGCACACCTATTAGATGCTTCAAATCCCTACACCGTCGGAACCAAATCCTGGCGAGGGCATGAAGCACAAGTACACTTACTCATTGCCTGTGGGAATGCACAAGGGTAAAGCCACTTTGTACAACAGCTTAGTGGTTTCTTACAGAGAAAAACATACTGCGTTTACATGATCCAACAATACATGCTTCTTGGTCTTTATCCAAGTGAGCTGAAAATTTACACACACACACACCACCCACTGAAAGGTCTTGGATGCAGGTTCAAGCAGACACTGAGACCGAGTGTTGGGGCAGAAGAGATTTATTTAAAGAGTTACTAATGCCAGACAGACAGACATCGGCCTGGCAAGTTCAAGCCCCAGCACCACAGACAGAAAGCAGGATCTCTGAAGAGAGGAAATCAAGTCCCATGCTGTAGTAGTAATGGAGATTTCTTCTTATAACACTTCTGAGGAAGTGGGTGACTTCCTGGCACAGGCCTGCATCCAGGCTTCCTGATTCCCAGACAAGAGGCAAGGAAGGGGAGGGAACCAGGATGTGCAGACATCATTACCCCCTTTGATACAAATTCACCTCCCAATGTGAGAGACCCTAGCACCTGGAGCTCTGTTAGCTAGGATTCCTACAATGTTTCGATTGAGTGTCTGTCAATATCTGTGAGAGAAAGGGCAGCTGCAGATCTTGTAGTCTGTCAGCAGCTGGATTCTAACACAGCATTCTTACACCCACACACGGATGTTTATAGTCAATTGATAAATGATTGCCAAACTTGGAAGCAACTAGACTCCTTTGGTAAGTGAATGGTTAACGTCGTTTGGTATGTTTGCTCTGGATATAACAGTATGCCAACTTAGACTTTGTCCCAGTAAGGTAGGGAGCCGTAACATCTACAGTAGAACAATACAGAGGTAGGCTGGTCTATGGTGATGGTAAAGGAGTTATTGCCATTCCCAAGGGAGGGTCAGGAGACCATCAGCAGGGATTCCAGCTATTGTGTGCCCCTCTCCCCCAGCTGTACAATGGAAAGTTAATTTAAAGCAAGATTCCACGTGTAGCTCCCCTGTGCTAACCACAGATGATGGGCTAAGACTTCGCAGAGATCCAGCATTTCGGGTTACTCATGCTCCTGTGAGCAGTTCCCAAGCCATACTTTGTAAGAAAGTCCTATAAACTCATTGGTTTCACCAACTTGGACTTCAGTGAAGTTGTACTTTGGCCTGTTGCATTGATGCTACCTTGGTGAGGGATGCAGGAACAGATTATAGTTCTCTGACAATTCCCGCTCCTACCCAAGTTTTATTGAAAGCAGAAGCTAGCACGTACTACCCACAATGGGAGAGGGGATCCAGGGTCCAAATTTAATCTGAAAAAAAAAATCAGAACTTGTATATGTTTGAGGTATGATGGGATTCCATTTCTTCCCAGAATTGGCTGGTTTGGGCTATTTCAGAGGATTAGCTCTAAACAGAGAAAGGGAAGCTGATCAGTTTCTTCCACAGAGCTCCCCTCCGTGGCCCTGTGGGAAATTTGAAAGTCCAGCTGAACAGCTCCCTCTGGTAATAAAGAGCCCACCAAGTATTTTGGTGGGAGAAGGGAGAAGAATCAGAAGGTTGGTTAGCTTAAACATTTAAGTCAAAAGTATGTTAATCTATTGGAGTCTCTTTTTCATGTCTGGCTACCTAGCAGGGATCTATCTGGCTCCTAGGACTTCAGTGGATGCTCATCTGGGGTGATTAGATGTTCATTTGCATCCTCCAGGACCTGTTAGCACAGCAGTTAAATAAACTGTAATATATCCAGACAAAGGAATATCATTCTCCACTCAGAAGAAGTGAGCTTTCGGGCTTTGAAAAGACAGAACAGCTCCAGTGCAAGATTCAAAAGGAGAGCAATCAGGCTGGAACCACTTCATGGTTCAACCTCAGAGTGCTTTGCAAAAAGCCGACCACGGAAATGAGAAAAAAGTCCAGCACTTGCTGGACACTGGGAAGTAGAGGGTAAAAAGGGTGCATGGAGGACTGCCAGGACAGTGGAACTACACTGTAGAACATTCCTCAAAGGCAGTGGGTATGTGTCAGTGTATACCCACCCAAAGCTCTGGAATATGCCACACCACAAATGAACCCTGGTGTGAATTAGAGGGTAATGCCATGCCAGGGAAGTCTCAGCAGTTGTAGCACACATAACTATTCCACTGTGGTAGGAAAATGATCATGGGGAATGTTCACATATATTAACAGCATGGTCACATGGGAAATCCCTGAATCTAAGGCCTGTTTGACATTTGAAAAGGTTCAACTCTTTTGAAAATCATAGTAATCAACATTTCAGGATGTAAGTTCTCATGCCCCCTCCCCCTGCAGACTCGTGATGGACCATTGTCATGGCTAAAGAAAGTTCATTTTATAGTAGGCGTTCATCTTGGTCCCTAACAGCTGTTTGTCTTGCCTTCAAGTTCCTGGAAGATAACCTCCCAGCATCCATGACTTCTTGACCCCCACCCAGAAATATGTAGCCATGACTATCTGCTTTGTTACGATATGACTAATTGCTGTTCTGGGGCTCCTGTAATTTGCTTATGCAGACATTCAAGGCTATTTTGTGGCCACCTTGACTGCCTAATCTTGGCAGAACAGAATAGCTCTTGGCTTGCTTGTGCAGATATCCATTGTTTTCTTGTGATTTTCTCCTCTAAAAGCTGTTCTGTTACCTGCGTCTGTGTGGCAGTGTCTGATTTGGCCTAGAGAGTTCAGCCCTGCTAACAGTTTTATTAAGTTTGGCTACTTAAAAGTTGAATTGAGTCTGATGGTCTTTTCCCAATGATCTCAAACTCCATAACACCATAAGAGATATTTATTGATCACGTAATACTCATTCCCAAGAGCCGAGACACTAAAATCTTGTGGAAATGGACATTGAGTTAGTTTGACTGCTTCTAGCTGACATTAGGGTTGTAGAGGGCTTCAGGATCTTGACTCTTGCTGACTTTTAGGCATTGGAGGGTGATAACAGGGTTGTAGATAGCATGAGACTGTTCCAGAGCCATCTGAGTGTGGGTTGACAGTAGACAAGAATAGATACAATTAAGACAACAATTGAGTACACAAGGTCCAGAGATTAACAACAACAACAAACAAACAAACAGACAAACAAAAACACACACAAAAAAGGAGTGAACAGTCACAGCTTTGCTCAATTATTCTACAGAGTACACAAAAGATTTTCACTGTTTTGTGTTCTCTGTGGGGTGTCCCTGGGAGCTTTTAAAGCCCCATAGTCTACGAATATATATATATGACATTAATTTATTACATTATGCTATGAAGGTAGTTTGGATTCTATTTTCTTTTGGTAAGACGATCAAGTTTTTAATGTTACTATAATTATGTATACTATACTACAATAATGTGTATTGGTTACTTTTCTACTGCTGTGGTGAAGCCCCATAAGCAAGGCAACTTTTGGAAGGAAGAGCACATTTGTCTTATGGTTTCAGAAGGAGAAGAGCTCATCATGGCCGGAAGCCACAGGCATGGCAGCTGATAAACCCCTACCCACCCTAGAGCCATAGGCTATTTGATAAAAACCCAAACATCAGATATAAGAAATCTTCTTTTGAGTTATTGGTCAGGGGACTGTAAGAGACATCCAAAACAATATAGGCTATTGCTGTTGTCCTTGGTTGCCTCCCAAAGTTTGATTTTAAGTCCCTGTTGCTAAAGACACAGTGCACTTTGGACAGAGAACTCTGAGAACACTATGGCTGTCTAAACAGGAACTGACGAGCGCAACACCAATAGACAGGATAACATGGCAGGGTGTCATAGAATATTATTTTAAGGTGTGTTACTTTTGTTTATGTTGCATTTGTTTAACTCTGTGAACCTGTGTTACTTTGCCTGTCTAAAACACCTGATGGTCTAATAAAGAACTGAATGGTCAATAGCAAGGCAGGAAAGAGAGATAGGCAGGGCTGGCAGGCAGAGAGAATAAATAGAAGTCTGAGAGAAGGAATGAGAAAGAAGTAGCCAGAGAAGGAGGAGAACTCCAGGGGCCAGCCACCAGCTACACAGCAAGCCATGGAGTGAGAGTAAGATTTACAGACGTAAGAGAATGGGAAAAGCCCAGAGACAAAAGGTAGACAGGATAATTTAAGGAAAGCTGGCAAGCAACAAGCCAAGCTAAGACTGGACATTCATAAGTAAGAATAAGCCTCCATGAGTGACTTATCTGGGAGCTGGGTGGCAGGCCCCCAAAGAGACAAAGAGTAATAAAACAAACAACAACAGAAGGGAGTATCTCCTGGGTCCTGAACTTTGGACAAAGAACTGCAGGCAGCTAAGGAATGCTGAGAATGGGAGAAATAGTAATTCTTAGTGATAAGTCCCTAATTTGTCATATAACACCAAGCTGTCAGCCCTAATTTCATATACGCACAAGTACCATGATATAGACTGAGCATGTTGCATTTGTGTGTGTGTGTGTGTGTGTGTGTGTGTGTGTGTGTGTGTGTGTAATAAAAATAATTAAAGAGGCCCTGAATTTGAGAGGGAGAAATGAGGATACATGGGAGGGGCCAGAAGGAGGAAAATGGAGGAGGGCAGTAATGCAATTTTATTTTTATAAAAATATAATTTTTTAAAGGACGAAGGTGTTTTTAGTAAAGGATTTCTATGATCAGACTTTGTGCTTGGATGGAGATTTGGCTCATCAGTTAAGAGCACTTGTTGCTTTTCTGGAGGACCTGGGTTCTATTCCCAGCACTTTCATGGTGTCTCACAACCATTGGTAACTCCAGCCCCAGGGTAGTATGCCTTCTTTAACATGTGAAAGCATCAGGTAGGAACATGGTGTACCTATATATATGCATATAAAACACTCATACACATAATAAAATAAATAAAGATAAAAAATTTTAAGACTTTGTCTTAAGATGACTGGATGTTTTTCCAGAATGGGAAGGAGAGCTAGAAAGTCTAGGAAA